>SJYT01015607.1:345958-454099 GCA_006410635.1 Cephalophus harveyi | reverse complement strand
CGATTTTATTGTTTTAATGTTTTTATAAAATTCCCTAAGCTTTTTTTTTTCAAAATTGCACTTTATGGAAAATACATACATACACACATATATATTTTTTCTAGATATACATAGATAAATTTTCAATTACTTTTTTTTCTGTACACCACAATATTTTAATTCAGAAACTATTCACTCTCTAGATGCTAAGATACTTACTTAGCTTAGAGAAAATTTTGCTAAATGGAGAAGAGTCTCCATTCTACATTTTTATACAAATTTAAAAATAATTCAGCTCAATGAGGTTACTTTTTGCCTCCAATTAGAGGTTATTAATCCGACAATTCTTTTACAAGACAAAGCTTGTGGAATGAATTATCATTGCTTATTATTTGTTTGAAAACTTTGCCAAATATACCCTTCTGCAATATTAAAGACCTTCTCAGTTTTATTATAAATACAAGCAAAAGAATGAGAAAATATGTATGCATGGTCTGAAATAGCTTTTGGCATTTAATATCAGCTTCATCACAGAAATTTTGTGTAGTTGTAATTCTAATTTATGTATATATGTGTGTACATATATACTTATATACATGCACCCGTATATATGTGATGTTTTTAAGTATGCAAAGCTGCCTTTTTAATTATTAGAATATCACAATTTCTCTGAACATAATTAGGTTATATCTGAATGAAATACAATGCTTAAATACATTTCTGCTCCAAAATAAATAACTTTTTTATTTTTTAGAACTTTAAATGAAATGAAATTTCATATTGTCACTTTCAAGTGCATATTGTCACTTCTAAACCACATAATTTTATCATCTTTTGAACTTTTTAACTGAATCGTGATAACATTCCCAATAATGTTACATATTTTGTCTTTACCACCCTCTTACACTGTTGGTGGGAATGCAAACTAGTACAGCCACTATGGAGAACAGTGTGGAGATTCCTTAAAAAACTGGAAATAAAACTGCCTTATGATCCAGCAATCCCACTGCTGGGCATACACACCGAGGAAACCAGAATTGAAAGAGACATGTGTCCAATGTTCATTGCAGCACTGTTTATAATAGCCAGGACATGGAAACAACCTAGATGTCCATCATCAGATGAATGGATAAGAAAGCTGTGGTACATATACACAATGGAGTATTATTCAGCCATTAAAAAGAATACATTTGAATCAGTTCTAATGAGGTGGATGAAACTGGAGCCTATTGTACAGGGTGAAGTAAGCCAGAAAGAAAAACACCAATACAGTATACTAAACCATATATATGGAATTTAGAAAGATGGTAATGATAAACCTGTATGTGAGACAGCAAAAGAGACACAGATGTATAGAATGGACTTTTAGACTCTGTGGGAGAGGGAGAGGGTGGGATGATTTGGGGCAATGGCATTGAAAGATGTATAATATCATATAAGAAATGAATCGCCAGTCCAGGTTCGATACAGGATGCTTAGGGCTGGTGCACTGGAATGACCTGGAGGGATGGTATGGTGAAGGAGGTAGGAGGGGTTTAGAATGGGGAACACATCACACCCATGGTGGATTCATGTTGATGTATTGTGGAAACAATACTATATTGTAAATTAATTAGCCTCCAATTAAAATAAATAAATTTAAATTTTTTAAAAAAGAAAAAATTTGCATTATGCTAGTACACTTCAAAATCTTCAGTTCAGTCACTCAGCTGTGTCCGACTCTTTGTGACCCCGTGAACCGCAGCATGCCAGGCCTCCCTGTCTATCACCAACTCTCAGAGGTCACCCAAACCTGCTCCATTGAGTCTGTGATGCCATCCAACCATCTCATTCTCTGTCGCCCCTTCTACTCCTGCCCTCAAACTCTCCCAGAAATAGGGTCTTTTCAAATGAGTCAGCTTTTTACATCAGGTGGCCAAAGAATTGGAGTTTCAGCTTCAACATCAGTCCTTCCAATAAACATCCAGGACTGATCTCCTTTAGGATAGACTGCTTGGATCCCCTTGCAGTCCAAGGGACTCGCAAGAGTCTTGTCCAACACCATAGTTCAAAACCATCAATTGTTTGGTGCTCAGCTGTCTTTATAGTCCAACTCTCACATCCATACATGACTACTGAAAAAACCATAGCCTTGATTAGACAGACGTTTCTTGACAATGTAATATCTCTGCTTTTTAATATGCTATATAGGTTGGTCATAACTTTCCTTCCAAGGAGTAAATGTCTTTTAATTTCATGGCTGCAATCACCATCTTCAGTGATTTGGGAGCCCAGAAAAATAAAGTCAACCACTGTTTCCACTCTTTCCCCTTTATTTGCTATGAAGTGATGGGACTGGATGCCACGATCTTAGTTTTCTGAATGTTGAGATTTAAGCCAACTTTTTCACTCTCCTCTTTCACTTACATCAAGAGGCTCTTTCGTTCCTCTTCACTTTCTGCCATAAGGGTGATGTCATCTGCATATCTGAGGTTATTGATATTTCTCCCAGAAATCTTGATTCCAGCTTGTGCTTCTTCCAGCCCAGCATTTCTCATGATGTACTCTACATATACGTTAAATAAGCAGGGTGAAAAAATACAGCCTTGACGTACTCCTTTTCCTATTTGGAACCAATCTGTTCCATGTCCGGTTCTAACTGGTGCTTCCTGACCTGCATATAGGTTTCTCAAGAGGCAGGTCAGGTGGTCTGGTATTCTCATCTCTTTCAGAATTTGCAACAGTTTATTGTGATGCACACAGTAATTAAAAAACTTAATCATTGTTAAATTTAGCTTTTGACATAAATCATCTTGTACAGTGACACAAAGCTGGTATATTTACCTGGTTGCAGAGTTCTTCCACTAATGACCTAACAAATTCATAAATATTGCTTCACAGAAAAACTTGAAATGGAAAACAAGAGAAGTTAATTTGACAGAGCAGACAGTTGACCTAAATGAAATGTTATGATTCCTAGAAGTAGCAAAAAGTATAATTATTAGCCATTCAGTCGTGTCTGACTCCTCGCGATTCTGTGGACTTTAGCTCACCAGGCTCCTCTGTCCATGGAATTTTCCAGGTATTAATACTGAAGTTAGTTGCCAGTTCTCTTCTCCAGGGAATCTTCCTGATCCAGGGATCAAACCAAGGTCTCCGGCATTGCAAGCAGATCGTTTGCCACCAGAGTCACCAAGGAAGAGCGGGCTTCCCAGGACGGTAAGTAAATTTATTTCCTGTAACTATGTACATAAGCTAAGTGTGTTTATCACGGTCTCCATTAAACAGTGCATTAGTCACCTAGAGCTGCATCATTTTTTTTCTCAAAATTCAAGTTTAAACTGCTCAGTTTCTATGGTCAGAAATCCAGGCGTAAATTAACTGGGTAGTCGTTTGGGCTCAGGGTCCCTCACAGGGTTTAAATCAAGCTGTTGGCAGAGGCTGAGACTACTTCCAGACTCACCCAAGGCTGGAGAATTTGCCACCGAGCTCAATTCCATGGTAGTTAGCAGACTATGATTGCTGGTCTGGAAGTAGACCAGAGGCTTCAGTCTCTCTCCACGTGGGCTTCGTCACAGCAGTTTTTTCCCCCAAGAGCAAGAAGACAAAGAAAGAAAATAAGTAAGAATCCAAGAAGAAAATCACATCCTTTCTAATTTAATACTGAATGTGACCCGCCTTCACTTTTGCTGTTTGTCTCACTGACCAACCCTTGCGTGAAAAGGCCTCTTTGTGAATAAGAATCAGGAGGAAGAAATCTCTGGGGAGGTGGGGGTGCGGGGAACTTCTCGGAGGCTGGGTCTGAGAAACAACTACTTATTTGTTAAGTAGAAGAAAAGGTGAGTATTTTAGATTTCAAGTGACAGTGGATATCACCACACCGTTCATGGATGAAGGAAAACATTGACATTTACACAGAATATGCAGTCATCATTCAACATCAACTTTTCCATTGAGTCAGCTCTTCGGATCAGGTGACCCAAGTATTGAAGTCTCGGCTTCAGCGTCATTCCTTCCGATGAGTTTCAGGGCTCATTTTCATCCTTTAAAGTGAGAATTCAGGGCATCTGATTCTCATAAATGATTAATGGAGACTACGTGGAAAATCTTGGAGTATACCAAATTCAAATTGGGAAATAGTGGAAGCAGTGACAGATTTTATTTTCTTGGGCTCAAGAACCTCTGCAGATGGTGACTGCAGACATGAAGCTCAAAGACTTCTGCTCCTTGGAAGGAAAGCTATGACAAATGTCAACAGCATATTAACAAGCAGAGACATCACTTTGCCAACAAAGGTTCATTAGGCTAAGGAGTAAAGAGGAATGTGGATTACTGCACATATTATATAGATAATATTTCCAGATATTTCATTGTGGTAAGAAATCTTGTACCAATTTTTTTTTATCAGTAAAGACATTCTCAAAAATTAGAAGCTATTGTAAAGCTGACAAAGATTTTGGGCTGTCAAAGACCTATTTTTAATATCAATTTCTTTTGAAAATACAAAGAAATACAAATCATTCCTATTACATGTTTGTCTCAAAAATAGAACTACTTTCATACAATGAGAGAATGTTGTTAGTAAGGGTATAAATAATAGACAGGTGGACAGATGGTAAAACTATTTGAACAAACATCAAACAATAATTGATTATCTTGGCAAATGTTAATTATATACCTTTTTCTAACACTTTAAAGCATAGTTAGTAAGCATGGAGTCATTTTGAGTTATTTCCAAGAGTATTTTGGTGCTTCTCCAAAGAGAAATTAAAAATAAAAAAATAAAATTCCTCGTGTGTCACAACTAGACCTGAATCAGCCAAATATAAATAAATAAAATTAAATAAAAATAAAAAAATTCCTCATGTCCTGTGGTCTTCAGTCAGGAGACCTGAGATATACCCATCCCTTGATGTTACACCTTTATTCAGCCAAGTTCAGTTCAGTTCAGTTGCTAAGTCATATCCAACTCTCTGTAACCCCATGAATTGCAGCACACAAGGCCTCTCTGTCCATCAAAAATTCCCAGGGTCTACCCAAACCCATGTCCATCGAGTCGGTGATGCCATACCATCTCATCCTCTGTCATTCCCTTTCCCTCCTGCCCCGAATCCATCCCTGCGTTAGAGTCTTTTCCAATGAGTCAACTCTTCACATGAGGTAGCTAAAGTATTGGAGTTTCAGCTTCAATATCAGTCCTTCCAATGAACACCCAGGACTGATCTCCTTCAGAATGGACTGGTTGGATCTCCTTGCAGTCCAAGGGACTCTCAAGAGTCTTCTCACACACCACAGTTCAAAAGCACCAATTCTTTGGCACTAGCTTTCTTTATAGTCCAACTCTCACATCCGTACATGACCACCGGAAAAACCATAGACTTGACTATATGGACCTTTGTTGGCAAAGTAATGTCTCTGCTTTTTAATATACTATCTAGGTTGGTCATAATTTTCCTTTCAATTAGTAAATGCCTTTTAATTTCATGGCTGCTATCACCATCTACAGTGATTTTGGAGCCCCCCAAAATAAAGTCTGACACTGTTTCCACATCTATTTCCTATGAAGTGATGGGACCAGGTGCTATGATCTTCATTTTCTGAATGTTGAGCTTTAAGCCAACTTTTTCATTCTCCTCCTTCACTTTCATCAAGAGGCTTTTTAGTTCCTCTTCACTTTCTGCCATGATGGTGGTGCCATCTGCATATCTGAGGTTATTAATATTTCTCCCAGCAATCTTGATTCCAGCTTGTGTTTCTTCCAGCCCAGCATTTCACATGATGTACTCTGCATATATGTTAAATAAGCAGGGTGAAAATATACAGCCTTGACGTACTCCTTTTCCTATTTGGAACCAATCTGTTGTTCCATGTCCAGTTCTAACTTTTGCTTCCTGACCTGCATATAGCTTTCTCAAGAGGCAGGTCAGGTGGTCTGATATTCCCATCTCTTTCAGAATTTTCCACAATTTACTGTGATCCACACAGCAATCTTGATTCCAGCTTGTGTTTCTTCCAGCCCAGCATTTCACATGATGTACTCTGCATATACGTTAAATAAGCAGGGTGAAAATATACAGCCCTGACGTACTCCTTTTCCTATTTGGAACCAGTCTGTTGTTCTATGTCCAGTTCTAACTTTTGCTTCCTGACCTGCATATAGCTTTCTCAAGAGGCAGGTCAGGTGGTCTGATATTCCCATCTCTTTCAGAATTTTCCACAATTTACTGTGATCCACACAGTCAAAGGCTTTGGCATAGTCAATAAAGCAGAAATAGATATTTTTTCTGGAACTCTCTTCCTTTTTCCATGATCCAGTGGATGTTTGCAATTTGATCTCTGGTTCCTCTGCCTTTTCTCTAAAACCAACTTGAACATCTGGAAGTTCACAGTTCACATATTGCTGAAGCCTGGCTTGGAGCATTTTTAACATTACTTTACTAGCATGTGAGATGAGTGCAATTGTGCAGTAGTTGGAGCATTCTTTGGCATTGGCTTTCTTTGGGATTGGAATGAAAATGGAACTTTTCCAGTCCTGTGGCCACTGCTGAATTTTCCAAATTTGCTGGCAGATTGAGTGTAGCACCTTCACAGCATCATCTTTCAGGATTTGAAATAGCTCAACTGGAATTCCATCACCTCCACTAGCTTTGTTCCTAGTGATGCTTTCTAAGGCCCACTTGACTTCACATTCCAGAATGTCTTGCTCTAGGTGAGTGATCACACCATCGTGATTATCTGGGTTGTGAAGATCTTTCTTGTATAGCTCTTCTCTGTATTCTTGTACCTCTTCTTAATATCTTCTGCTTCTGTTAGGTCCAGACCATTTCTGTCCTTTATCGAGCCCATCTTTGCATGAAATGTTCCCTTGGTATCTCTAATTTTCTTCAAGATATCTCTATTCTTTCCCATTCTGTTGTTTTCCTCTGTTTCTTTGCATTGATTGCTGAGAAAGGCTTCCTTATCTCTCCTTGTCATTCTTTGGAACTCTGAATTCAAATGCTTATATCTTTCCTTTTCTCCTTTGCTTTTCACTTCTTTTATTTTCACAGCTATTTGTAAGACCTACCCAGACAGCCATTTTGCATTTTTGCATTTCTTCTCCATGGGGATGGTCTTGATCCCTGTCTCCTGTACAATGTCATGAACCTCTGTCCATAGTTCAGCAGGCACTCTGTCTGTCTGATCTAGTCCCTTAAATCTATTTCTCTCTTTCACAGTATAATCATAAGAGCTTTGATTTAGGTCATACCTGAATTGTCTATTGGTTTTCCCCACTTTCTTCAATTTAAGTCTGAATTTGGTAATAAGTTGTTAATGATCTGAGCCACAGTCAGCTCCCAGTCTTGTTTTGGCTGACTGTATAGAGCTTCTCCATCTTTGGTTGTAAAGGATATAATCAATCTGATTTCGGTCTGTGAGTTCAGGTCTTTGGGACTGAGCTGCCCCATTTCCTCCCTGCATGCTCTGCAATAAATGCTGTCCTTTCTCCTCACACAATCTGGAGGCAGTAAATGGACTTTGCTGCGGGACTGGCGAGAGAATCCAAGTTCAACTCCATCTTAGTTTTGGTATTCAGGACTTTAGCTGTGGCTTGCATACTCTTAACTATGGCATGCTGGATCTTATTTGCGACCAGCAGAAGCGGCCGAGGGGAACAACCCCATGCCCCAGGTCAGGGGTGCGGCCGAGAGGAGCAACTCCAGGACAAGGAGCATCAGAGGTGTCAGAGCAGGAGGACCAAGAGGAGCTACTTCACTTTCAAGGTCAGGAGGGGCAGCTATAAGGAGATACCCCTCGTCCAAGGTAAGGAGCAGCAGCTTCACTTTGCCGGAGCAGCCGTGAAGAGATACCACACGTGCAAGGTAAGAGAAGCCCAAGTCATATGGTAGGTGTTGCGAGAGAGCATCAGAGGGCAGACACACTGAAACCATAATCATAGAAAATTAGCCAATCTAATCACATGGACCACAGCCTTGTCTAATTCAATGAAACTAAGCCATGCCCTGTGGGGCCACACAAGACGGGCAGGTCATGGTGGAGAGGTCTGACAGAACATGGTCCACTGGAGAAGGGAATGGCAAACCACTTCAGTATTCTTGCCTTGAGAACCCTATGAACAGTATGAAAAGGCAAAATGGTAGGATACTGAAAGAGGAACTCCCCAGGTCAGTAGGTGCCCAATATGCTACTGGAGATCAGTGGAGAAATAAGTCCAGAAAGAATGAAGGGATGGAGCCAAAGAAAAAAACAATACCCCACTGTGGATGTGATTGGTGGTGGAAGCAAGGTCCGATGCTGTAAAGAGCAATATTGCATAGGAACCTGGAATGTCAGTTCCATGAATCAAGACAAATTGGAAGTGGTCAAACAAGAGACGACAAGAGTGAACGTCGACATTCTAGGAATCAACGAACTAAAATGGACTGGAATGGGTGAATTTAACTCAGATGACCATTATATGTGGGCAGGAATTCCTCAGAAGAAATGGAGTAGCCATCATGGTCAACAAAAGAGTCCAAAATGCAGTACTTGGATGCAATCTCAAAAACGACAGAATGATCTCTGTTCGTTTCCAAGGCAAACCATTAAATATCATGGTGATTGAATTTTGAAGTAATGAATATTACTTCAGCCCCAACCAGTAATGCTGAAGAACCTGAAGTTGAATTGTTCTGTGAAGACCTGCAAGACCTTCTAGAACTAACACCCAAAAAAGATGTTGTTTTCATTATAGGGAATGCAAAAGTAGGAAGTCAAGAAACACCTGGAGTAACAGGCAAATTTGGCCTTGGAATACAGAATGAGAATGAAGCAGGGCANAGCCCCAACCAGTAATGCTGAAGAACCTGAAGTTGAATTGTTCTGTGAAGACCTGCAAGACCTTCTAGAACTAACACCCAAAAAAGATGTTGTTTTCATTATAGGGAATGCAAAAGTAGGAAGTCAAGAAACACCTGGAGTAACAGGCAAATTTGGCCTTGGAATACAGAATGATACAGGGCAAAGGCTAATAGAGTTTTGCCAAGAGAACACACTGGTCATTGCAAACACCCTCTTCCAACAACACAAGAGAAGACTCTACACATGGACATCACCAGATGGTCAACACCGAAATCAGATTGATTCAGGCAAGAGATGAGTGTATTTCCTCAACTTGGAAGTTTAAACTTTAAAATTAGCTTTTTAAAAAGTATAAAATCTTTGAACACAAAGAAAACCTATGTACCTACCACTGAAACTACACAAATGGAGAAATTCACTCCCCATCTCTTAATTTTCTCTTGGGAATTGGTCGTCTGTGAGCTCCTTGAATATTGCTAAATATTAAACATAGATCTATAGTGTATGGTACCAAAATATTTTACTTGGTATTTCTGGAATATTTAGTTTTTTTTCTACCAGCTTATTTAATACAGTGTCTTATTAATTTGAATTTACCTGATTCTAGACAAATTCAGCATATCTTCATATAGCTAAGAGTCTTCAGGGTTTTCATTATGTTTTAGATTTCATATCCTTTAAATATTTTTATAGAACTATTTTTTCTTTATCTTCAAAGATGCCTTATACATTTTGTAGAGTAATTATTTCACCTTTAAATATCATTTCCAAGGCTATGGCTTGTTTTCCAATGTTGGATATGCCATCTTTCATCATAAAGAACTTTGCAGCTTTAATGTGGTTCAATATAGCAACCTTTCCTTACATGATTCATACTTCTTGAGTTTTATTTTTGAAATCCTCAAAGGTCATAAAAACATTCTCCTTTGTTATCGTCTGAAATCTTAATATTTGAATACATAAATAGAAATTGACATTTTACCCTATATGGTAAATAACTTCCCACAGGTGTGGATCCTGTCTAATCTCTTGTTAAGAAGGCAAAAAGGGAACTGCCTCTAGGACTTCTCAATAGGGCGGTGTTGGAACAAGTGTCTTCTTTAGGGTCCATAGTTGGTCCTCAGATAGCGAGCCACATGGATAGTGAGTGTGACTCCTTTCACGCTCTTTGGCGCTTGGTTCTGGGGACAGGACCAGAGCCCAGCAGAGCTGTGCCTGAGTCTTACCAGGATTACAGGTCTCCTATCTAGATCCCAAAACGTCCATAAAGGCACTTTTGCCTGTGGATGGCTGCCGAACTGTCATTCTTGAAGGAGGGTATTTTCTTATTCTGTCCAGATATCATTCCCCATACACTCTCATTGATTTGTCCACCCTTTTGTTAGCCTTTTGTGTATATATGGGTATTAGTGTATTAGCATTTGCACATATGTTACTATAGGTTACAGGCTAGATTGTGTTTCTGGATTCTTTATTCTGTTACACTGTCTCTCCTGAACTAATACCATTCATTTTATTTTTATTTGTTAATATAAATTTATTTATTTTAATTGGATGCTAATTACTTTACAATATTGTATTGGTTTTGCTATACATCAACATGAATCCGCCATTGGTATACACATGTTCCCCATCCTGAACCCCCCCCACCTCCTTCCCTGTACCATTCCTCTGGGTCAATACCATTCATTTTAAAGCACAATAAACTTTTTAAAATCTAATCCCAGTGCACCAGCCCCACTCATGGCAGATTCATGTTAATATATGGCAAAACCAATACAATATTGTAAAGTAATTAGCCTCCAATTAAAATAAATAAATGTAAATTAAAAAAAATCTAAGAGGTTATCACAATGCTATTTTTTCATGGTCTTTAGTAACCCTAACCCTTTATGTTTTCTGCTTGGATTTTAGTATCAACTATACAAATCCCTGTTGAAACATTAAAATTGGGATCACATTAAATTAGAATGTAATTCAGAGAAAAGTCTCGTATTTATGTTGATCATTTTCATCTATAAACACAATGAGTTTCATTGATTGCCTTATATACAATTTTCTTTTTTTTTTTTTTCAGATAGAACTTTCAATTCTTCTGTTAGATTTATTATTAGTTTATTTATAGATGACTTTCCATTGTGAAAAGAGCCTACTTTAAATCACATTTTCAATTTATTTTAATTCAGTTTGTTTTTACATATTGATCTTGCTACTAACA
Source organism: Cephalophus harveyi (assembly GCA_006410635.1). Taxonomy (NCBI): domain Eukaryota; kingdom Metazoa; phylum Chordata; class Mammalia; order Artiodactyla; family Bovidae; genus Cephalophus; species Cephalophus harveyi. Next base: position 443,082 of record SJYT01015607.1, on the reverse strand, counting down.
ACCTTGTTGAGCTATATTTAGTCATACTTTCTGTAGATTCTATGGATGTTCAACGTTAATCTTATTGTTTTATACTAATGCTAGCCAAACTCCTTCTTTCCTGTTCAGTTCTATTATTGCTAACTTTACTCACTGCCCCCCACCAACACACACTTTCTTACTTCACTGGCTAGAACTTTAAAACTACAAATGTAATATTCATATAGTGGAAATTGGATTTTTTCCTCACTTGAATGCACATTATTTAAATATTTTACTAATTGTATAATGTTTGCCATATTGTTTTGCTATAGTATCAAAGCAATCTTATTTTTATAATGTTAAAATATCTCCCTGTATTCACTTTAAACAATCCTAAACAGCTTTTGAATTTTGTGAATGCTTTTCTCCATAGACAGCAATGATTTTATTATCCTTTCAGTGTTTTGTTACCATTTCTGAATTTTGTTTACTATAACTTAGCATTTTAAGATTTTCATATTATGTGTGAAATATTGATGTCTACCTGATGCTAACTTCTCAGAGATTTGAGGAAATGTCCCTTTTTATTCTCGGTGAGAATTTGGACTTAGCTAATTCTTTAAAAAATGTCTTTATATATTTTAGTGGTCTTATATATCTCTGACACATTCAACCAAGTATCTTCTATATATATGTCTACATTTTAAAAAATTTCAACAGCAATAATATTTTCCTGGATTGTCTAATTTACTGTTATCTAGAAATTTGCATCTAACTCACTTCTTTGTTGAATTCCCATATGATTTTGTGAAATTTTTTCAACAAATTTTAAAAAGTTCATTTTTATACATATTGTTTTAATTTTTACAATTGCTTTAATTTTATTTCAATTCTTGAATAACATTCTAGTGGGATACTAAATTATAGACTGATAGAGTTGTGTTTTCTAACTATATGATTGTTGATGAAAAGTCAGTCATTTCTCTCTCTCTCTCTTTTTTTTTTTTTTTTTTTGTTAAATGTTTTTAATCTCCCATTGACTTGCTTTACAACTATTCTTTTTTTTTCATACTTAGAATATGCCATTTGCTATTGAGGTGTAAGAGATATATATTTTGGAGGTTAACCCCTTTTCAGACATGTGGTTTGGAAATTTTTTCTCCCATTCTGTAGGTTTCTTTTTTACTCTGTTGATGGCTTTCTTTGCTGTGCCGAAGTTTCTTTAGTTAGATATAATCCCACTTGTTTATTTCACTTCTGTTGCCTGTGCGTTTGGTGTTATAGCTGAGAGATCACCGCCAAGACCAATGTCAAGAAATCAGAATTATCTTGGGTTTTCTTCTGGGATTTTTGCAGTTTTAGATCTTATATTCAAGATAAAACATTTTGAGTTAAATCTTGTGCACAGTGTAAGGAAGGAGTCCAATTTCACTTTTGTAAGTGGTTATACATTTTTCCTCAAACCATTTGTTGAAGAGACTATCATTTCCCCCTTCTGGGTCCTTTCCCCAGTGATCAGCTGACTGTATTTGCATCAGCTTATTTTGGGGTTTTCTGTTTGGTTTCAGTCTAATCTCCAGCATTACCAACTACATTTGCTGACAATTCATATATATTTCTTTGAAATCTTCTTTAGTCACAATCATCATAAATTTATTGCCCCTATCACTATGACATTCAACTTTTGGCAAATCTTGCATTTTCTCTTTCTTTGGATACAAAGGTGTGGCATTATTATTTATATCAACACCATCTCAATAGCATTGGCATTATCAGCTTGAAATAAGATAAAGAGATACCTGTAACAGTTAACACCTTCTGAGCTGCAAATCCACACTCACTTTCCATTCTCTTGCTTGACTTTTCTGTCAATGCTTGTTCTTTTTGGCTTGGTCTTATGATGACTCATATTCTTTCTAGTCAACAGCTCAGCTCTCTCTGTGGGCTTTCATTCTTGCTGACTTGCACTCAGTCTTGGTGATGGGAGCTGGCATTTGGGTAATCTGTTTCTCTTATAATCATTATTCTTGGCTTGTCAATACTTTATTAATTTTTCATATACACACCATTCTCTTGTTCTCTCATTAGCTTATTGTTCCTATACCTACTGTGACTGTTTAAAGGCAACAAAAAAACCTTAACAATGCCCATGGTAGTAAAAGGCTTTACTTAAGTGTATATTTCTGTTGTTATTGTTTTACTAAGTTGTGTCCAGCTCATTTGCAACACCACGGGACATTGCTGGAGCCCATCAGGGTCCTCTGTCCATGGGATGTACCAGCAAGAATACTGGAGTGGGTTGTCATTTCCTTCATCCAGGGGATATTCCTGATCCAGGAGTTAAACTCACATCTCCTGTAAGCATTTCCTGAATTGCAGGCAGATTCTGTGCTACTGAGCCACCAAGGAAGCCCATGGATCACAGCCTTGTCGTGATGAAGGGGCTTGCAGAACTCAGTGAAGCTGAGCCAAGCCACGCAGGGCCGACAAAGACATACGGGCTGTAGTCAAGAATTCTGACCAAATGCACTCCCCTGGAGAAAGAGGTGGCAATCTACTCCAGTAGCCTTACCCGGAGAGCCCCATGAACAGCATTAAAAGGCCGAAGGACATAACACTGGAAGATGAGTCCCCAGGTTGGAAGTTGTCCAGTAACTACTGGGGAAGAGCAGATGGAAATTACTCATAGTTCCAGAAAGAATAGGGAGGCTGGGCCAAAGTGGAAATGACACTCAGATGTGAATATGTCTGGTAGTGAAAGTAAAATCTGATACTTTAAAGAACGATAACGATGTGGATGTGTCTCGTGGTAAGCAAAGTCTGATACTGTTAAGAAATCTGGAATGTAAGGTCCACGAATCAAGGTAAATTGGATGTTACCAAGCAGGGGATGGCAAGACTGAATATCAAGGTCTTAGGAATCGGTGACCTAAATGGACTGGAATGGGCACATTTAATTTAGATGATCACTATGTCTACTACTGTGGGGAAGGATTTCTTAGAAGAAATGGAGACGCCCTCATAGGCAATAAAAGAGCCCCAAATGCAGCACCTAAATGACTGAGTGATCTCAGTTTGTTTCCAAGGCAAACTATTCACCATCACAGTAATCCAAGTTTAAGCCTCCACCAATGATGACAAACAAGCTGAAGTTGACCAGTTCTATGAAGACCTATATGATCTTCTAGAACTAACACCATAAAAAGGATGTCCTTTTCATCATAAGGGATTTTAGTGCAAAAGTAAGAAGTCACGAGGCACCTGGAATAGCAGGCAAATTTGGCCTTGGAGTATAAAATGAAGCAGGGCAAAGGCTAGCAGAATTCAGTCAAGAAAAGACTCTGGTCACAGAAAACAACCTTTTCCAGCAACACAGGGACATGGACATCACCAAATCATCAATACCAATATCCGATTGATTATGTTCTTCGCAGCTTAAGATGGAGAAGCTCAGAAAAAACAAAACCAGGAGATGACTGGTGCAGAACATGAGATCCTTATAGTAAAAGTCTAGCATAAGTTAAAAAAAGGAGGGAAACCACTAGGCCATCCAGCATGACCTAAATCAAAACCCTTGTGATTAAAAAAAAAAAAATGATTATACAGTGGAGGTGATGAATATATTCAAGGGATTAGATCTGATATACAGAGTGCCTGAAGAACTAAGGATGGAGGTTCATAATATTGTACAGGAGGCAGTGACCAAAACGATCCCAAAGAAAAATATATGCAGGAAGGTGAAGTGTTTGTCTGAGGAGGCTTTACAGATAACTGAGGAAAGAAGAGAAGTGAAAAGTAACAAGAGAAGGAAAGATACAATCAACTGAAATGCAGAGTTACAGAGAATAGCGAGGAGAGATAAGAAAGCCTTCTTAAATAAACTATGCAAAGAAATAGAGCAAAACAATCAGGTGGGAAAGAACAGAGATCTCTTTAAGAAAATTGGAAATATCAAGGGAACATTTCATGCAAGGATGGGCATGATAAAGGACATAAATGGTAAGGCTTTAACAGAAGCAGAAGAGATTAAGAAGAGGTGGCAAGAATATTAGATTAAGAAGAGTTGGCAAGAATATTAAATTAAGAAGAGGTGACAGTGAACTATACAAACAGTGTTTTAATGACCCAGATAACCACGATGATATGGTCACTCACCTAGAACAGAATATCCTGGAATGTGAAGTCAACTAGTCCTTATGAAACATGCTATATCTGAAGCTAGTGGTGGTGATTGAATTCCAGCTGATCTCAATATGTCAGCAAATTTGGAAAGCTCAGCAGTGGCTACAGAGATAGATGAAGTCAGTTTTCATTCAGTCTCAAAGAAGGACAATACCAAAGAATGTTCAAGTTACCATACAGTTGTGCTCATTTCACATGCTAGCAAGATTATGCTCAAAATCCTTCAAGCTAGTCTCAGCAGTATACGAACTGAGAACTTCCAGATGTACAAACTGGGTTTAGAAAGGCAGAGATACCAGTGATCAAATCATCAACATTCATTGGAACATGGAGAAAGCAGGGGGATTCCAGAAAAAAAAACATCTACTTCTGCTTTATTGAGTAGGTGAAAGACTGACTGTGTGGATCACACTCATTGTGGAAAATTCTTAAAGGGATAGAAGTACCAGACAACTTTCCCTGTCTCCTGAAAAATCTGTATATGTGTCGAGGAGCAAAGTTAGAACTGGGAATGGAACAACTGAATTGTACAAAATTGGGAAAGGAGTGCAACAATGTTGTATATTTTCACCCTGCTTATTTAACTTATATGCAGGGTACATCATGTGAAATCCCAGCTGGATGAATCACAACCTAGAATCAAGATTGCCAGGAGAAGTATCAATAACCCCAGTTATGCAGGTGATACCACTCTAATGGCAGAAAGTGAAGATGAACTAAAGAACCTCTTGATGAAGGCAAAAGAGGAGAGTGAAAAAGCTGGCCTAAAACTCAACATTCAAAAAACTACGATCATGGCATCCAGTCTCATCACTTCATGGTGAATAGGTGGGCAAAAAGTGGAAGTAGTGACAGATTTTATTTTCTTGGTCAGCATAATCACTGCAGATGCTGCCTGAGGCCATGAAATGAAAAGATGATTGTCCTTTGGAAGAAAAGCTATGACAAATCTAGTTAGCCTATTAAAATGTGTAACCACGTTGCCAATAAAGGTCCAGATAGTCAAAGCTATGATTTTTCCAGTAGTTATTTTGGATGTGAGAGTTGGAGCATAAAGAGGGCTGAAAAACTGAAGCTTTTGAATTGTGGTGCTGGAGATGATTCTTGAGAGTCCTTTTAAATACAAGTGATCAAGCCAGTCAATTCTAAAGAAAATTAACCCTGACGATTCATTGGAAGGACTGATGCTAAAGCAAGGTTCCAATATGTTGGTCACCTGATGCAAAGAGCCAACTCACTGGAAAAGGCCCTGATTCTGGGAAAGATTGAAGCCAAAATGAGGAGGGGGAGGAAAAGGATGAAATGGTTTGAGAGCATCACTGACACAGTGGAAATGAATTTGAGCAAACCATGGGAGATAGTGGAGGACAGAGGAGCCTGGCCTGTTGCAGTTCATGGGATCACAAAGGATCAGACAGTTTCTTAGAAATGCTTCACGTAAGTTCAACACTATCTATCTACCCAGGGTGTCTTGTCTTTGCAGAACTATCACACCCTGTCCTCAGTTCGTCTGTACTATGCTCTCATAGACATTCTCTACACTCTGAAACCTTTTTCTTCTAAGCTATCATCCCTTTCCTAACATATTTCCTACTCAGCCTAAAGAACAAAGACTATTTTTACTTGGGAGAACAAAATCCAAATAAAATTATTCAAGTAAAAATTAATTGATTGTTCCTAGATTATATAGTACAGAAATTTATTGACTTTGAACGACAGGATCAAGGTGCTCAGCTGAGTTTCAACATGGCTCAATTCAGGCACACAGGGCATCAAAACCTAGTCTCTCTTTCTCTCTCTCTCTCCACTTTTTATTTCAGTATCTCACCTTTTCTAGGTATACGAGTTTCTGGTTAAAAAAAAATACAAATTTGTGTTTTCTAATCTCTGCAATTGCCTCAGCACTATTCATAACATTTGTCTCCTGGATTAATTTAAGGTGGGCTGATCCTTTTCATTTTTGACCACCCTCAAATCTGAAGTTTTCTAGACGCATTCTTCCTTCCTTTCCTTCAGCCTCAGAGGTTGTGGTGTATTCCTGCTTGCTGTTGCATTAGTCAGTACTCACCCATCCTATCTGGTTGCTCTTTTGCATTTTTGTTTTAAGGTTTGCTAACAGCACTTTCCTTTACTTTATATACATTCTTAAAACAAAAAACAGTCGCGACAAATGCTTCCTTTCACTGGGCTACTGCTGCATTGCTCTCTTTCCCTGTTCAGATGGGCTTTTAGAAAGCTGTCTTACCATTGCTCCACGATTCTTCGCTTCTCATCTCCTTTATAACTTATTGCATTATAGCTCCTGCCTCTGCTCTGTTGCAATCGTTTTGGCAGATACTGTCACTAAAGTCCTCATTGCAAAACTCAATCGATAAATTTTAGCCCTTATGTTACTGGACACACGAGTTTGTTCTCAAATGCTTTTTTTTTTTTTTTTTTTTCCTCAGCCACCAGTAAACTTCTTTTACTTTATTCCTACTTTTCTAGTTCTTTCTGATCTCCTTTAAGGCAATTCCTAAATGTAGGTCTTCTCCATGGTTTTCCCTTTCATCTGTTATTGCTTTATTCTGAATATGCTTCTTGGGAAGACTTATCTATATATTGAGCCCTAAGGATCCTCTTGAATTTGGGCTTTTTTATCCAACACTTGCTTGGCCTTCTCTCCTCAAGTATGCCCCACAAATGCTCCAAATTCAGCATATCTAAACTTAACATTTTTCCCCCTGACCTCACCAGTGTTGTTGCTCTCTTTCAAACAAATAAAGGTTATTGTTTTAATTATCAATATTACTATTGTTATCATCACTTATTATTGTATTTCTATTTTTGGACTACATTTTAATAATGAGCATACCACAATAACTTAAAAAATAATTCATGTTAATACATTTTTTCTAACTTGTAAGCAAACCTCTCAAAGGACAGCATTATCATTTTTAGTCCCTTTTCTAAGCTAGACTAAAATGCTTTGAGAGAAAGATCATAGCTTACTGTTTACTGCAGCTTTCTGCACTGCATCTGCCACCTAGTTGAATTTAGTAAATGTTACTAAATAAGGCAAACGAAAATTTTACTGCTAATAAGTCTTAAACTGTAACCTAACTGGAAAGGATCCTTCTTTCATTTTATTTCTTGCCTTTGTGTTTCCTCTAAAATCACCCACTATATCAATTTACTAGGACTGCCATAATAAAATATCATAAGACTGGATGGCTTAAACAACAACAAATACATTTTCTCAGTTATGGGTTCTTTAAGTACAAGTTCAGTTGGCAGAGTTCATTTCTTCTGAGGCGTTTCCTAGGCTAAAGGGTGGCCACCGTCTTCATGCTTCTTTGCATGGCTGTCCCTCTGTATATGCACACCTTTGGTGTCTAAGTCTCCTAATCTCTTTATAAGAACACTGATCAGATTGGATTAAAGCATATCTTAAAGCCCTCATTTTAAATTAATCACAAGTTTTGGGTCCTGTGTCCTTCAAGGTACTGGGGTTAAGGCTTCAACATACAACTTGTACGGCACAATTCAGTTTATAACACTCATTCGTCTGGTTATGAAACTTTTCTTCTTATGATAAATACCTTCTATCACTGACAACTCCCAAATTTTTGTTTCTAGCCTGTATCAATCCCCTGAAGCACAATCATGATAACCCCATCTTTTTAGGGTTTTGGGGCAAATGCTTCTCCGTTCATCAGTTTCTTTCTCATCCTTTTTCATCCAGTTCCCTGGCAAACTCTTAGCCCTTCCTTCAGGCCACATCGAGATTCTGACCAGCACTTCTCTTTACTTCCTCTGCAGGCACTGCCCTGGAACCAGTCAATTCATATTCCCTGTAATGCTGTGAATGCCTTCTATCTCCCTCTGGCTTGAGTGTCTACCTAAACCTTGCCTTTATCTTGTTACAGTCTTTCTATAGCACAATAGCCAGGGTAATCCTTTTACAAACTAAATTGGTTCATGTGACTCCAAGTCAAAGATTTCCAGTAGCTTTCTATCTCATTTATTTTAAAAGCCAGCAGCCACATTGCCCATAAGTCCACAAATGATGGTCCTGCCCCAGCCACTGTGCTTCGGCCTACTTTTCTGTAACGGCACTGCTCATCACTCTGCCCTTGCCGGGTAGGGTTCATTCTTTTCTTCTACCACATCCAATTGTTTCTGTCTTGAGGACATGTCAGTTGCAGTCCTTTCTGCCCTGGAATACCCCTCCCCCAGGTGTCTGCATGGCTTATTCCCTAGCTTTCTTGTGACTCTTCAAACATTCCCTTCTCAGTGAGGGAATCTACTTCCACACTTAAAATAACAGAAAAATCCTTACCTCCCACAGTCTGCTATCTTTCTTGTTCTACTTTCTCCCAGTGTACTTGGAGGAAATACTGTATGTTTTAGGAATTTATTTATCTTACATCTGCTCCCCTCCACCAGCCACATATATACCCACTAGAATTTGAGTTCTATAGTAGAAACTTTTTTTTTCTAATGTATTCACTGCTCTATTCCCAGGACCAACCCTTAAACATTGATGGTATGAGCACATGTATATGAAGCCACATGCAACTTTCACAATATTTTAGATAGCTGTAAGTGAAATGGACTTTTATGCAATATAACTGATTTTTTGAATGGAAATCCACTGAAGAAAGAAGAAACACTCCTATGCTGAGAGAGATGCAAGGAGACATAGATTGTTTCAGTAATCTAACTTTCTTCTGCTTTTCCAAAATTTTGCTTTGTCTATTCATATTATTTTAGTACATATGGGTTTTTTAAAATTTATTCGTTTCTCTTTGTTCTTATTTTAGGAATGATAAGTAGTGTTTTTCTACAAAGAACAGCCCTGCTTGAAGTCAGAGAAAAAAAGTGTCTGAATTCTCAAGTCATCTTTGCACATGTTAGACCTGAGAAGTAAACAGATATGCTTGCCAGCTCCAGCTATGACAAAGGACTTTTTTTTACTCCAAGTATAGAAAAGTCAATATAAGAGAAAGTAAATTAGTAAAACACTTTTTTTTCCCACAATCTAAAAGAAAAAGAAAGATTGTGCTTGTGGCCAGCAGTAATGACATTATATGAATTCCTGGAATTTTAAGTATTGTTAGAGATATTCTAAAGACATTGTTCAGTCACTAAGTCATGTCCAACCCTGTGACCCAAAGGACTGCAGCACACCAGGCTTCCCTGTCTCCCAGAGTTTGCTCAAACTCACCTCTGTTGAGTTGGTGATGCCATCTAACCATCTCATCCTCTGTTATTCCATTCTTCTCCTGCCTTCAATCTTTCCCAGGATCAGGGTCCTTTCCAATGAATAGGCTCTTACTTCAGTTGGTCAGTGTGTTGCAGCGTCAGCTTCAGCCTCAGTCCTTCCAAAGAATATTCAGGGTTGATTTTCTTTAGAGGCTGGCTTTCCTTTTTATTAATGTTAGTGAAGATAGTTTCTGAGTTTTCATGCCAAAATGTAGATTAAGTGTTCTGTAAATGCTACATACAAATGATGACAATATTACTATCTGATCAAGAGCACACCAAATACTGTTATATTTCTTAGTTTTCTGAAAGAATGAAATATGCTTACTTAAGGAAACATGATCTTTAACTGGCATCTGCGTAGATTGTCAAGGTTAAATCCTAATTACAAGCATCCTTGTGAAACCACTGGCTTCTTTGGACCCAACTAACAGAGTCTAGCTTACCTATCCTGTGCTTCTTGGTATCTCTGTCCTAATTCTACTCATTTGAAAACATACACCAAAGAACTCAATTCAACATTTGTGAAAGCAGGAGCTCATTTAATCCTTGGCTGAGCCTTCTGTTGGGGAATAAGGTCTACTGAAATCATGAGTCCCTGCCAATGAGCCCAGACATGCAGAGTGTTGAACATTACTTCTGGGTCTTAAATTAGCTTATTATTATTATTATTTTCACTCTGAGTTTCCAACCTGCCTTGGAGACATGAAAGGTAAATTTATGTTTCCTAAAGATTTCAGGATGAAAGTGAAAAAAAGTGAAAGTGAAAGTCACTCAGTCGTGTTCAACATTTTGTGACCCCATACAGTCCATGGAATTCTCCAGGTCAAAATACTGGAGTGGGTAACCTATCCATTCTCCAGTGGATCTTCCTGACCCAGGAATTGAACCAGGATCTCCTGCATTACAGGTGGATTCTTTACCAGCTGAGCTACCAGGGAAGCCCAGAGTCTTCAGAATATAAATCCTTAATGCCCAGAAATACTGTGGAGGTGCCTAGGAGTCCATTTCAGTCCTTAGTAATCTTTCTGCTTCAGTTACTGCAAATATCTTTCTTTCCCGTGAGTGGTCCCTCAGGCTTGCGGTGTTTGGCTTCTATGACACACGAAGAGCCTGGGAACCATAGGCAAGCCTGAATCCAAGTAAACACATCACTCTTGATGTGACTTCTCCTACAGCAAAGACAGGAAGAGTGAGAGAGACAAAGAGTAACACAGACATTTCTTGGTTAGGAAACATCTTCCTTGCCTCCTCGTCAGACTTCTTCCTTTTTAGCTCCTTACAGGACATTCAATATAACCTTAATGCCTTGAAGTTTTGGGGAAAAACAGATGCTGTGAAGGGAATTGTCTGTAGACAGCTTCTACTTTCTGTGTCGTTACAAACCTTCCCTGGGAAAGAAAGCATAAAAACCTGACCCCTGCTTGAATGAAAAGCAAAAGGGGAAAGCAAGAAGGGAAAGAATACATAGACACATCTTTAAAACATTATTGCCACTGATTTAATTATATTTGGAGTTTATCTTTTTATATCACCTAAAAACAAACAAAAAACAAAAAAGAGCAAAACACTAATAAATGAACAAAGTGAAGTTTTTAGGATGTCATCAGAAATAGTTGCGAGGAATAGAAGTGTTTACTCTTAGAAAATGGAAAATGTTACAAAGGTATCTTGATTTCTGTTGCTCTGGAGGGAAGAAATGAAGAGAGGCATGTTTTGGTTTAACATGAAAAAAGGAGTATCAAAGTTTGATGAATATGATGTCATGAAACTCTGGATTTGTTCCCAGTTTCTCAACTTTGGGTCGAGTCAAATAGTATATGAGCTTATTCCTTCAGTCTCTCTCTCTCTATCTCTCTCCATCTTTGTCTGTCTCTGTCTCTTTCTGTCTGTCTGTCTCTTCTTCACATGTTCAAGAAATGTTTATATAGTACCTTCTGTGTTTCAGGATTCAGAGCACTGGGATCAGTTATTTGCATCAATGATCAGAAGGGTCTAAATGTTTTGCTTTGATGGCAGGGACCGTTTAGCGAGAGAGAAGATCAGTCGCTCAGTGCAGAAAGACGGCAGTAACAGTGGCCCTGGGAGCGAGCGAGGACACAGACCTCCCGAGAAGGCCGCGGAACGGGGCTGGGGGCAGGTCTCGGGAGGTTTCGGAATACAGGTGGTGCCAGGTACCCAGACAATGGGACGGACGCCATAGCTGCAGTCTTCAGGGAAGGGAGCCTGCAACCCTCTGGGAACCGAATGAAGGTTGGTGTAGACCGAAGGCAAAAGGGAAAGGAGAGGGAGTGTACAAAAGAGAAGCTCAAGCTATATACAGGTTAAAAAAGTGTGAAAATTTACCCTAAGACTAATAAGTCAGCGTAGTTTTATTTGAGTCTATAGGATGCAGGCCTAATCAAATTTGTAAAACGTCTGTGAGGAGCCATGTGGAGCCTTTTGAGCATTGAAATAACACTTGAATTCAAAGACTCATATCAAAGGTGTTTGTAACAATCACAACTTTGTAACAAAGCTGATTGTAACAACTGCAAGTTCCTATAAGTGTTGCTTTTGAGGTAGGTGATTTCTATCTTTATACACGTTTAAGAATAATTTAAATGGACATCTCTTTGGAATGTCTTTTGAGGTGGTTTTGCCTTGGAAGAAAGTTTGTGATTCTAGGGATATGTTTTGTTTATAGACCCCAAGACTTGCCTTAGGGACTCCTGAGGGGAATCTTGTCTTGAAGAAGACTTGCATTGGGAGCAAGTCTTTGTGCTTTCACAGTGATACAGGAAGAAATTCTCATTTTGTGCTTCTGTGTCTGACAGTATTGTTGGGAGGAATACAAACTCTCATATTAGTGGAGAAAAGCAAATGGGTGGAAAAGGTGTTATGGAGCCTGAAGGTCTAGAAGCATAAGTTTTATCAGAGTACAAATTTTTTCAAAAGGGGGAGTCATGACCTCATTATTTTCTGTCTTCTTTTACAAATAATGAGCAAAAAAAGTGGCAAGACACCAGAAATATTGGTAAAGTTTTATAGTCTTCATAGTAACCTGAATCGAGGTCTCATATGCAACTATTACCTAACAAAACTAATTTTCTTACTCCTTAAATTTCGCTTAGATACACAGGGATAATGTTGCGCCACAATGAATGCATGCATGCCACAGATTGTTTTGTTTTGGCGGTTGCTGTTGGTGTCTCCTCAGTCTCTCTGCAATTATGTTTACTGATTAGATGTGGTTCCCATGCCCTGGTAGCCATAGGTGCTTTGACTAATGGCTCATTGACTGACGTCTACAACTTTTTCCAAAGGATTTCCTTTGGGTTATTTACCGTACCTCCTGGGGAACATAAAACTCTCCCTCTGCCTCAAAACAGGACACACTCTGCCATAAGCGTTAGTTCCAAAACTCCCTGCAGGATAAGACACAAAACCAGTTTCAGCTGACACTATATTCATGTGTAAATTATTTCCACTTTCTGTTCAGATTCTTTTGCTCCTACAGGGGTTGAGCCCAAGAACACCACTCTGAATAAATCATATACAAAGTAATCCCAGCCTCAAGCTCTGCTTCTGTGGATTCCAAGGTAAGACACATGGATATATTACTCTGTAATCTCTGGGAATTCCTTTCTTTCATGAAGAAAAAGTGCCTAAGTATTTAAAAAAAAAATAATGTGAGAATTGAGATAAATGGCATTAAATGTGGAAATATACACTATGCGTAAATACACACTATATACTATAAAGAAACTATGAAAAATGAAAGTTGCTCATTTGTGTCCAACTCTTTGGGACTCCGTATGGACTGTAGCCTGTCAGGCTCCTCTGTCCATGGAATTCTCCAGGTAAGAATACTGGAGTGGGTAGCCATTCCCTTCTCCAGGGGATCTTCCTGACTCAGGGATTGAACCTGTGTCTCCCACAGCACAGGCAGATTCTTTACCATCTGAACCACCCTGTATTCCTAAGATTAAGAATGAGCTAAAGTAATAATATCATTAGGGAAAAAATTAAAAAAAAAAGGCCCACCTGTTCTCTGTTGCTTGCTTCCTCTGCTGAGAGCAGCTTTTTCTTTGAGGCATGCCCTCCCATCTTATTTTGCTTTTGTTGATTGTGCTTTTGGTGTCATAGTCAATAAAAATCATTGCCTCCCAAGGCCACAAACATTTTGCTCTATGTTTTCCTAGAAGAGCTTTTATAGAGTCAGGTCTTATTTTAAATTTTTAACCCATTTTGAGTTAATTTTTGTGTGTGGTATAAACTAAGAATCCAGCTTCATTCTTTTACAGTGGCACCCCACGCCAGTGCTCTCGCCTGGAGAATCCCACTGACGGAGGAGCCTGGTAGGCTGCAGTCCATGGGGTCCCTGAGGGTCAGACAAGACTGAGCCTTTTCACTTTCACTTTTTACTTTCATGCATTGGAGACAAAAATGGCAACCAGCTCCAGTGTTCTTGCCTGGAGAATCCCAGGGACGGAGGACCCTGGCGGGCTGCCATCTATGGGGTTGCACAGAGTCGGACACAACCGAAGTGACTTAGCAGCAGCAGCTTGCTTTCTTAACACTATTTGTTCAAGAGACTTTCTTTCCCTCATTAGATATTCTCGAGATACTTGTTGATCAAGTAAACATATATGCATACATTTATATCCAGGCTCTATTTTTTCCATTGATCTATGTCTGTCTCTTATACACATCTAATAAAGGTCCAGATATTTAATTGGAGGAGAATTACTTTACAACATTGTGGTGCTTTTTGCCATACATTCACATGAATCAGCCATGGGTCTTCATGCGTTCCCCATCCAGACCCTCCCTCCCACCTCCCTACCGCACTTTTTTAAACACTGTAGTTTGTAATATATTTTGAAAGCAAGAAGTGTGATACCTCCAACTTTGTCTTTTCTCAAGTTCATTTTGGCTACCTGAAGTCTTCAGTGGTCCCGTGTGTACTTTGGGGTAGTATTAGTTTCTATTTCTATTTAAAATTGCCAGTGGGATTTTGATAGAGATCACATGGAATCTGTAGATTGCTTTGATAAATGGACATTTGATAGTACTAATTTTTCCAGTTCATAAACACAGGATTCCTTTTTAATTTATTTGTGTCTCCTTTAATTTTTTTAATCAATGTTACATAGTTTGTAGTGCACAAGTCTTTTCCTTCTTTGTTAAATTTATTCCTAACTATTGTATTGTCTTTGATACTATTGTGAGATTGTTTTCTTAATTTCCTTTCTGGGGAGTGTCTTGTTATGTGTATAAACAGAGCTGATTTTGTATGTTGCTTTTATATGCTTTAATTTGCTGAATTGATTTATTTGTTCTAACAGGATGTCTTTCTTTGAGTCTTTAGGGGTTTTCTACTTGCAAGATCATATTATCAACGAACAGAAATAATTTCACATCTTCTTTTTTTATTTAAATGCCTTTTAATTTCTTTTTCTTGTCTAATTGTTCTGGCTGGGATTTCCAGCACTATATTGAATAGAAGAAACATTAGAGAGTTTTTATCATGAATGATACATTTTGTCAAATTCTCTTCTGCAAAAATTATAGGATTATGTGATTTTTTTCCCTCTTCTAACTTGTTGACATGATAGATTATATTAACTTAATATTTTTTAGAATTTCTTTCAAATTTCATTACTTTTTTTCTATATTTGCTATGGCTATCATAACAAAGGATCACAAACTGTAAAAACATAATAGAAATTGAAATTCATTGTCTCACAGTTCTGAAGGAGGGAAGGACAGAATCAAGGTGTGAGCAGCATTGGTTCTGAGAGCTGTGAGCGAAGACTGTTTCAGGCCACTCTCTTCGGCTTGCGGATGGCCATCCTTAACCTGTGTTCCTTCCCATCGTTGCCCTATGTGTGTGCCTGTGACCAAATGTCTCCTTTTTTAAGGATGCCAGTCATTTTCAATTAGGGCTCAGAATAATCACACTATTTTAAGTTTTATAACCTCTAGAGAAACCCTTTCACCTTACAGGTCACGATAGAATGTCAACATGTCTTTTTTTTTTTTTTTTTTTTAAGAAAATACAATTTTAACTTAGTGATTGTTCTAAGTATTGTATGCTTATAGTTTATGGGGGTCATGTTATTTTATTTTAATTTTAATTTTCCATTGAAGCATACTTGAGTTACAATGTTGCATCAGTTTCACACATATGCAAAATGATTCCGTTATACATTTACATGCATCAATTTTTTTCAAATTCTTTCCCATTTAGGTTACTACAGACTTGTGAGCAGTGTTCCCTGTGCTATATATCCTTCTTGATTATCTGTTCTAAACATAGAAGTGTGTACATGCCAACCCCAAACTCCCAACCTTGAAAGTTTTGTGTTTTGTTAAGCTGCCCCTTAGATGCTGTGAAAGTGCTGCACTCAATCTGCCAGCAAATTTGGAAAACTCAGCAGTGGCCACAGGACTGGAAAAGATCAGTTTTCATTCCAAGCCCAAAGAAAGGCAATGCCAAAGAATGCTCAAACTGCCTCACAATTGCATGCATCTCACATGCTAGTAAAGTAATACTAAAAATTCTCCAAGCCAGGCTTCAGCAATAAGTGAACCGTGAACTTCCAGATGTTCAAGCTGGTTTTAGAAAAGGCAGAGGAACCAGAGATCAAATTGCCAACATCCACTGGATCATCAAAAAAGCAAGAGAGCTCCAGAAAAACATCTATTTCTGCTTTATTGACTATGCCAAAGCCTTTGTGTGGATCACAATAAACTGTGGAAAATTCTGAAAGAGATGGGAATACCAGACCACCTGACCTGCCTCTTGAGAAACCTATATGCAGGTCAGGAAGAAACAGTTAGAACTGGACATGGAACAACAGACTGGTTCCAAATAGCAAAAGGAGTACGTCAAGGCTGTATATTGTCACCCTGCTTATTTAACTTATGTGCAGAGTACATCATGAGAAATGTTGGACTGGAAGAAACACAAGCTGGGATCAAGATTGCCAGAAGAAATATCAATAACCTCAGATATGCAGATGACACCAACCTTATGGGAGAAAGTGAAGAGGAACTAAAAAGCCTCTTGATGAAAGTGAAAGAGGAGAGCGAAAAAGTTGGCTTAAAGCTCAACATTCAGAAAACGAAGATCATGGCATCTGGTCCCATCACTTCATGGGAAATAGATGGGAAAACAGTGGAAACCATGGCTGATTTTATTTTGGGGGGCTCCAAAATCACTGCAGATGGTGACTGCAGCCATGAAATTAAAAGACACTTACTCCTTGAAAGAAAAATTATGACCAACCTAGAGAGCATATTCAAAAGCAGAGACATAACTTTGCCAACAAAGGTCCGTCTAGTCAAGGCTATGGTTTTTCCTGTGGTCATGTATGGATATGAGAGTTGGACTGTGAAGAAAGCTGAGCACCAAAGAATTGATGCTTTTGAACTGTGGTGTTGGAGAAGATTCTTGAGAGTCCCTTGGACTGCAAGGAGATCCAACCAGTCCATACTGAAGGAGATCAGCCTTGGGATTTCTTTGGAAGGAATGATGCTAAAGCTGAAACTCCAGTACTTTGGCCACCTCATTTGAAGAGTTGACTTATTGGAAAAGACTCTGATACTGGAAGGGATTGGGGACAGGAGGAGAAGAGGATTACAGAGGATGAGATGGCTGGATGGCATCACTGACTCAATGAATGTAAATCTGAGTGAACTCCAGGAGTTGGTGATGGACAGGGAGGCCTGACGTGCTGTGATTCATGGGGTCACAAAGAGTCGGACACGACTGAGCGACTGAACTGAACTGAAGCTGCCCCTTTCTTGTCATTTGTTTAGAGAGAAAGGATTTTTGAGGGATATATTTTATCTGCACCTGTTGGCATTTCCAGCTTGCCCTCTTCATCTGCTCTAAGACTAAGATCTATAAGACATAAAGCAATCCCAAGAATTCCCCACCATGACATTCCTTGGTTACTGAGTTTTGTGGTCAGTTTAGTTTCTTTTCTATATATCTCAGAATCTGTGTTTATGTTACATTTAATGTCCAGTGGTTTTAGTTTTTAATGAAAGGAGAATGGGAAAATATTTTTTCTCCATCTTCATGGAAGTAGAAGTGATGACTGCGATTTTAATGTAAATAATTGATCTTGCATCTGTTAGAACAGTTGTCATCAATAAGATTAGAAATAACATGTGTTGTCAAAGATGATTCCACACTTGTCCACTGTTGGGTTCTATGTAAATGGATGTAGGGGTGGTGGTTTAGTTGCTAAGTCATGACCCAGTCCTGTGACCGCATGGACTATAGCCTGCCAGGCTCCTTTGTCCACGGGATTTCCCAGACAAGAATATTAGAGTGGGTTGCCATTCCTTTCTCCAGGGGATCTTCCCTACCCAGGAATCAAACCTGGGTCTCCTGCATTTCAGGTGAATTCTTTACCAAATGAGCCATCAGGGAAGCCCCATGTAAACTGATGTAGTCACTGTAAGATATAGAAGGAGATACCTCAAAAAGTAAAAGTACCATTTGATCCAGAAATTCCTTTTCTGGGTATTTATTCAAAGAAAACAAAAACACTAACTCAAAAAATATATGAACCCTAATGCTTATTGTAATACTGCTTCCAATAGCCAAGATATGGGAGTTTGTGTCCCATTGTTGAAAGAATGGGTAAAGAAAGAAAGATAGATTTCATATTCTGGGATTTGTGGAGATGTTCACAATAAGAAAGTTCTTTAGGCTTCACATTTATGGTTTGTACACTTTTCTGTAGGTGTATTATACATTAATTAAGATAAGATGTGGAGGGCACCAACGTATACACCGTTGTACTATTTTGATACTACAAGAGAAGATGTTCTTTACAAAAGGAGAAACTAATGGTAGAGACATGTTCTTCACTAAAATTATGAGTTTAAACAATTATTCATTGTGTCATTGCTATTTTAACATAATACTTTCTCAATATTAATCATTAGCAAAAATCTCAGGAATATGTATTTTGCAGACCAAGGAACAATGTTCTTTATAACTTTAATGATTTTCTGGTACAAAGTCCTACATATTGTGGAAATGCAGTGACCAGAGGGAGTTAATGTGTCTGAAATACTTTAGTAATTAATTTTGATTCATTTAAAATAAAATAGATCAGTACAATTTTGGGTCACAGAATGTTAATAGGATTCATTGGCTCTTTGAAAAAACTTCATGGTGCTGTCATTGAAAAGCCCATTAATAGCACCAATGTGACATGGTGGGCCAGGTGACTTTTTGGAGTCACTTTTTCCTTCTCTGTGGGAGGATACAGCATCAGTGCTCAGGGAGTATAGTATGGTTTGAATTAAGAAGTCTAAAAGCTGGGGAGAGAATCCAAATCTGAAATTTCCAAATGACAGCTTAGATATAGAGTGCCAAATTTTATCCTCTCATGCTATGCTACTGAAAGCCAAGAAAAACTAAAATTCAACAAAGGGACTTTTCATGCTATCTATAGTGATCCAAATCAAGAAATCTATTTAGACTGGCGGCCATTAAGCCAAGAGCCACACGCTATGCCATGAATAGGCTCAGCCCAGACTCTACCATACCACACTCAATGTACACACTAGATCAACCGGTGTGCTTCGCCATCCTTGATTTGGAAAAAAAAAAAAAAGACGCTAAAAGAAGAAGGTGCTAGTTTGACTTGCTATATTTATGGGATCATAATATTTTCATTAAATCTGTATGTGTAATTCAGTGAATGTGTTCACACTTGGAGACATCTGAACCACATTAAGGGATAAACTACAGGTTCAGCATTGACTAAGCTTGCCAGAATGGCCAACGTATCCAGATTATTTTGTTAAAACCTCAGTAATGAGCCTGAATAACTCCAAACATCTGGATATTTGTAAACAGATGTAGGAACAACCTCATATTTTGGCATTCAGTACAGCCGGTGACACTGACGGATTGATCCTGATCATGATTCCTTGGGCACATTGACCAAGGACTGGCAATGTTACAATTTCATAGATTATTTGAATTTCTATTGTGCTTTATATTTTTCAGAATATCTTATTTGCCCTATATGAGACCATTTTCAAAAAAAAACACAGCCTGTTTATTTGCTTGTTTTCAGAAGAGGTGGGGGAAATGTAGTTTACTGGCTCCACCAGCGTCACATTTGATTACACATAGGTAAGAATCCATTTTTTTGAGAATCAATTTTAATTAAAATTTATTCACTTCTTTTTCTCACAATTATGATACTGTAGAATTGAGCAGACAGTATGCTTATTGTGAAATGCATCAGTTCAGTTCAGTTGCTTAGTCATGTCTGACTCTTTGGGACCCCATGGACTGCAGCCACCAAGCCTCCCTTGTTCATCACCAACTCCTGGAGCTTACTCAAGCTCTTGTCCATTGAGTCGGTGATGCCATCCAACCATCTCATCCTCTATCGTCCCCATTTCCTCCTACCTGCAATCTTTCCCGTTATCAGGGTCTTTTCTAAGGAGTCAGTTCTTCGCATTAAGTGGCTAATGTATTGGAGTTTCAGCTTCACCATCAGTCCTTCCAAAGAAATGCATAGATCTACAGAAATGGAAAACCCAATAGCATATCTTGTGTCTTTTCACCGCTTGTGAATTACCAGGCACTCCTCCAGAGGTTAACACTATTAAGAGTGCCCCATAGCACAATTAGACAGCAACATTTCTATGCACTAAGAATAAAGAACTTTTTTGAACAGAAGGAAGCCTACCCATCACTTCTTGAGATATAAAGAAAAACAAGTTCAAATAAGCTTTGTAACCTATTTGAAGGCACATGGTATACTCAGAACTGGTAGTGGAAGTAGTTCAGTGGTTAAAGACAGTTATCTTTTCAAGATACTATGTATTGAATTCTTCAGTTGAAAAAAAGAAAAAAGAAAAAAAAATGTAGATACATAGCATGAGAGGCCTCTTAGAAAATATTATTGACTCCATTTGTGTTGACGGTTTCCTAAGATTATTACAAAAAGATTTAGCCACACTTTAGAAAAGTTTTGCTATTTTCTCTGTTTCAATACATCTGAACAGCAGCCTTGCAATGGTAGCATCGGTTTACCCTTTCAAATAGAAGCTAAGACCAGTGGCTCCTTATCCTAGAAATAGTGTTTGTTGTAATAATTGGGGATAATATTTATTTACCTTTCTCTATGAATCTCACCTAAATCACTTCAGTCTCAATTATTCACCATGGTGCTCATTTTATAAACTTCACACCTTTTCAATATATATCAACATTTTCCCTTAAATGAAATACCTCCGTGAGATGTGAATTTGATTTTAGTGCATAAATAAGAAAGCATAAAGAATTATTTAAGCCTCAGAGGCAAGTTATGTGAAGAGCAAAAGTATAAGAAATGAAAAGTGTTCCTGATTGCAAAGTAAGCCTATATTTTATGGTACTTTATCAAAATTTTACTTGTAAATCAATTCTGTATTTTCAGTACATATTTATAACTCCACATTTATAAATATAGGTACGTACATGTTTATACTAACTCCTTCTCTACTCAGTTTAATTAGTTACTCTGATATTTATAGGTGAACATTATTAATCCAATACTAGTAATTGCATAATCTATAAAATGATATGACATGTTCTTAGGGCCATAACACTAATCTATGTAAAAGGAAAACATTGCTTGGTTTAGTATGCATTTATTAATCTAAATGCAGCCACGAGCCTCAGTTTCTTCTCCCCATTTTCTGAAGTGTATTGATTCCTTTTTCTATATGAAAATTGGTACAGGAGAAGCCACACCCTGATTCTTCCCTCCTAAGATTAACCACAACAAAGGAAGTTTTACTATAGCATATTCATAAGACTAGTTCGAGTAGAAGAAGAAAATCATATAATTATTTTACAGTGACTTTTTTACATCCCCAACTGTATTCACTTAAATACAATCAAACAATATATTTTTAATTTAAATATGAGGCTTCCTAGGTGGTGCTAGTGGTAAGGCACCCTCCCATCAGTACAGGCATTGTAAGAGGAGCTGGTTGGATCCCTGTGTCAGGAAGATCCTCTGGATAAAGTCATGGCAACCAGCTATGGTATTCTTGCCTGGAGAATCCCATGGCAGAGGAGCCTGGCAGGTTACAGTCCATGGGGTTGCAAGCAGTCAGACACGACTGAAATGACCTAGCATGCACACACAATTTAAATATGATTCAATAGTTTTAATTTATGTCCAGTTAAAGTCCTTTTTATAAACTTTCTTGAAATGATTGGTTTTAGGTCTTAAAATTTAACTTTATAAATGAATTGAATTTTTGAAAATGGAAATCTCAGTATAAGCTGATTTTTGTCTGCATACTTATATTGGGTTAGCCAAAAATTTTGTTTGGGCCTTTCTGTATGATGTCATGGAAAAATCTGAAAAAAGTATTTTGGCCAACCCAGTATATGCTTGTGGGTGTATGTATGTATGTGTACATATATATATAATGTCTTTAAATGTACACAAGTTGTTGTTGTTGATATAAAGGTCCATGTGCATAAATTAATGCAATTTTCTGTGCTACCCTTCTTGGTAGAACTAATATATTTGGCTGCTGCTGCTGCTAAGTCGCTTCAGTCATGTTTGACTCTGTGCAATCCCATAGACAGCAGCCAACCAGGCTCCCCTATCCCTGGGATTCTCCAGGCAAGAACACTGGAGTGGGTTGCCATTGCCACAGTTACAATTTCTGTATATATTTCATTTCTTTAATATATTTCTTTTAAAGATTAATCTTGGTCCCATTCTTTTTCTTTCAATTTGTATTTATTGACTAATCTTGCCTATAAGCTTATAACAGATTTATTGATGTATATATTTTATCATTAAGATAAAACAAGATTTTTACTTTAATAATAAAAGAGACCCAGTAAACTTGATCTTTCTGTCACAACATATTAAATTTCAGAATATGATACAAGTTAAAATGTTTCACCTGATATTATTCTGATAAAATATAGACCATGTATTTTGTTAGTGTACCAACTTTATAGATGAGCAAGCTGGGTTTAGGAAACGCAGAGGAATCAAAGATCAAGTTGCCAACATTTGTTGGATCATGGAGAAAGCAAGGGAATTCCAGAAGAATATCTACTTCTGTTTCATTGACTATCTGAAAGTCTTTGACTGTTTGGATCACAGAAAACTGTGGAAAATTCTTAAAGAGTTGGGGCTACAGGACCATATTACCTGTCTCCTGAGGGAACCCAGTATGTGAGCCAAGAAGCAACAGTTAGAACTGGACATGGAACAACTGATTGGTCAAAACTGGGAAAGGAGTACAACAAATCTGTATATTGTCAACCTGCTTATTTAAATTATATTCAGGGTACATCATGCTAAATGCTGGACTGGATGAATCACAAGCTGGAATCAAGATTGTCAGGAGAAATATCAACAACCTCAAATATTCCATTACCATTCTAATGGCAGAAAATGAAGAGAATCTAAAGGGGCTCTTGATCAAAGTGATAAAGGAGAGTGACAAAGTTGGCCTAAAACTCAACATTAAAAAAACTAAGATCATGGCATCTGGTCCCATCACTTCATGTCAAATAGATGGGGAAACAAAGGAAACAAAGAGTTTATTTTTGTGGGCTCCAAAATCACTGCAGATGGTGACTGCAGCCATGAAATTAAAAGATGCTTGCTCCTTGGAAGAGAAGCTATGACCAACCTATACTGCTTATTAAAACGCAGAGTTATTTTGCTGACAAAGTTCTGTCTAGTCAAAACTTTGGTTTATCCAATAGTCATGTATGAATGTGAGAGTTGAAATATAAAGAAAGCTGAGTGACAAAGGATTGATGCTTTTGTACTGTGGTGTAAGAGAAGACTCTTGAGAGTCCTTTGGAGTGCAAGGAGATCCAACCAGTCCATCCTAAAGGAAATGAACCCTGAATATTCATCTGAAGGACTGATGCTGAAGCAGAAGTCCAGTACTTTGGGAATCTGATACTAAGAGCTGGCTCATTGAAAGAGACTGACGCTGGGAAAGTTTGAAGGCAAAAGGAGAAGGGGGTGGTGGAGGACGAGATGGTTAGATGGCATCAATGAAACAATGGCCATGAATTTGAGGAAACTGTGGGATATAATGGAAGACAGAGGAGCCTAGTTTGCTGCAGTTCATGGGGTTGCAAAGAATCAGACATTACTTAGCAACTGAACAGCAACAACAGCTTTGCAAGTGATTTGGACTTGTTGCTCAGTGCTTCCAAATATGTATAATAGTTACTAATATGTCAGTTCAGTTCAGTTCAGTTCACTTCAATCGCTCAGTCATGTCTGACTCTTTGCGACCCCATGAATTGCAGCACGCCAGGCCTCCCTGTCCATCACCAGCTCTCGGAATTCACCCAAACTCTTGTCCATCGAGTCAGTGATGCCATCCACCTATCTCATCCTCTGTCATCCCTTCTCCTCCTGCCCCCAATCCCTCCCAACATCAGAGTCTTTTGCAATGAGTCAACTGTTAATATGAGGTGGCCAAAGTATTGGAGTTTCAGCTTTAGCATCATTCCTTCCAAAGAATTCCCAGGGCTGATCTCCCCTAGAAAGGACTGGTTGGATCTCCTTGCAGTCGAAGGGACTCTCAAGAGTCTTCTCCAACACCACAGTTCAAAAGCATCAATTCTTTGGTGCTCCGTCTTCTTCACAGTCCAACTCTCACATCCATACATGACCACAGGAAAGACCATAGCCTTGACAAGATGGACCTTTGTTGGCAAATTAATGTGTCTGCTTTTGAATATGCTATCTAGGTTGGTCATAACTTTTCTTCCAAGGAATAAGTGTCTTTTAATTTCATGGCTGCAATCACCATCTGCAGTGATTTTGGAGCCCAAAAAAATAAAGTCTGACACTGTTTCCACTGTTTCCCCACCTATTTGCCATGAAGCGATGGGACCGGATGCCATGACCTTCGTTTTCTGAATGTTGAGCTTTAAGCCAACTTTTTCACTCTCCTCTTTCACTTTCATCAAGAGGCTTTATATTCTTCTTCACTTTCTGCCAAAGGGTGGTATCATCTACATATGTGAGGTTATTGATATTTCTTCCAGCAATCTTGATTCCAACTTGTGCTTCTTCCAATCTAGCATTTCTTATGATGTACTCTGCATATAAGTTAAATAAGCAGGGTGACAATATACAGCCTTGACGTACTCCTTTTCCTATTTGGAACCAGTCTGTTGTTCCATGTCCAGTCCTAACTGTTGCTTCCTGACCTGCATACAGATTTCTCAAGAGGCAGGTTAGGTGGTCTGGTATTCCCATCTCTTTCAGAATTTTCCACAGTTTATTGTGATCCACACAGTCAAAGGCTTTGGCATAGTCGATAAAGCAGAAGTAGATGTTTTTCTGGAACTCTCTTGCTTTTTCCATGATCCAGCGGATGTTGGCAATTTGATCTCTGGTTCCTCTGCCTTTTCTAAAGCCAGCTTGAACATCAGGGAGTTCACGGTTCACGTATTGCTGAAGCCTGGCTTGGAGGATTTTGAGCATTACTTTACTAGCATGTGAGATGAGTGCAATTGTGCGGTAATTGGAGCATTCTTTTGCATTGCCTTTCTTTGGAATTGGAATGAAAACTGACCTTTTCCAGTCCTGTGGCCACTGCTGAGTTTTCCAAATTTGCTGGCAGATTGAGTGCAGCACTTTCACAGCATCATCTTTCAGGATTTGAAACAGCTCAACTGGAATTCCATCACCTCCACTAGCTTTGTTCGTAGTGATGCTTTCTAAGGCCCACTTGACTTCACATTCCAAGATGTCTGGCTCTAGATGAGTGATCACATCATCATGATTATCTGGGTCGTGAAGATCTTTTTTGTACAGTTCTTCTGTCTATACTTGCCACCTCTTCTTAATATCTTCTGCTTCT
Source organism: Cephalophus harveyi (assembly GCA_006410635.1). Lineage (NCBI taxonomy): Eukaryota > Metazoa > Chordata > Mammalia > Artiodactyla > Bovidae > Cephalophus > Cephalophus harveyi. Next base: position 417,798 of record SJYT01015607.1, on the reverse strand, counting down.
GTTAGGTCCATACCATTTCTGTCCTTTATCGAGTCCATCTTTGCATGAAATATTCCCTTCATATCCCTAATTTTCTTGAAGAGATCTCTAGTCTTTCCCATTCTGTTGTTTTCCTCTATTTCTTTGCACTGATTGCTGAGGAAGGCTTTCTTATCTCTCCTTTATATTCTTTGGAACTCTGCCTTCAGATGCTTATATTTTCCTTTTCTCCTTTGCTTTTCACTTCTCTTCTTTTCACAGCTATTTGTAAGGCCTCCCCAGACAGCCATTTTGCTTTTTTTACTTTTGTTTTCCATCGGGATGGTCTTGATCCCTGTCTTCTGTACAATGTCATGAACCTCCTTCCATAGTTCATCATGCACTCTATCGATCAGATCTAGTCCCTTCAATCTATTTCTCACTTCCACTGTATAATCATAAGGAATTTAATTTAGGTCATGCTTGAGTGGTCCAGTGGTTTTCCCTACTTTCTTCAATTTAAGTCTGAATTAGTCAATAGGTGTTTAAACTTTTATTAACTTCTACACAAAGCAAGTATTTAGGGCTGTGTGTGTCTCCCAAATGGGTCAGCCTCTCTATCGGTGAGCTTATTTTTTAACAGATCTTAGCCAGTGGAGTTGTTTTGTGTTTATTTATTTAAAAGTCACTTAAATTCCATCAGAAACTAGATTAACTGAATAGTAAGAAAAGTAAAGGAATTATTTCAATATCGTGTATCAGCATTTTTTCCTGTTTTGTTTTTTGTCAGGAATGAGATATTGACCTGTTTGATGGATATTAGATTTTGCTTTCTGAAGTAAAATAAGAACAAAGAAAAAAACAGAGTTATCTACCATTGATGAAACTGTGTGTTGGTTAATTTTTGAATATTAGTTGTTTAAAATAATTTGTCAGTTTTTAAATGATCTCTCTTTTTATCAGAATTGGTAAGGTATCAAGTTATCATATTAAAATTAGTAACACTAGAATCAGTGTATGCCATTTTCCTTTTAATTTGTTTAGGCCTGGAATTTTACTGGATTCTTGAAATTCCCACTGGGGTTCTGTACAATGCAGAGATAGAATCAGGAAACACAGAAGTAAGTTCCATGTAAGTGTTGGACCAAATATGCTAAAGTATGGATTGCCTTGATGATTTCTATAACTGAGCCTACAATTTGCCACTGTGAATACATTAAAAGTTAATAGGTAGAATTTGTGGTTTACCAGCTGAAATGCTTTTAGTGATTCACCAGTGTGGATTCATCCATTTTATTGCGATATCTATAACATAGAATTAAGTATGGGAAAGTCCTATATTTGCATATGGTTAGAACAGATATTTAACTTAGTATATCTTGTTGTGGTATTTGTTTGAGATAATTTTTGCTTCAACAAGTAAGCATTACTTAATGCCCCAATCTTGTCTCTTTCTCTTAAGAGGTAAGAGAGTCCTTACAATTCATGTCTTTATAGGTAGGCAACTCCAACAACATATATATTTTTTTGCTTTATTTACAATTGAATTAATACAGTATATGTCATTTTGCTCCTTGCTTTTCTTTTTCTTTAAAAGTATCGTTTTTAAGATGTATATACATGTAATGTTCATATATATTATATATATATATATAAGTATATGTGAAGTTAATTTAATTTAGAATTTCATTATGAATATGCCATCATTTATTTATATATCATCCAAATGCTGCATGTTTATGTCATTGCCAAATGTCCACTGCTGATGCCAACATAATAATTAAGGTGAACAATGTTTATTGAGTATTTACTTGGAATTAAAAACTTTTGATGGTAGGATTTGTATATCTTGGTCTTAACAGACTTAAATCATGGATTCAACTCTCTGCTCAGATTAAAAAATAAAGCACTTGGAATGTTTCATTAATTCATATTGAATGAGAAGAAGTGGTAGATAATTTAAAATAGATCAGTCATACAGAACTAAAAGCATTTTAATCTGATCCACCAAGGCAGCATGCCATCTGAAAATCAAGACTCTTGCTTGGAGGGACACCATGGCCAACACATGGAATCCAATTGACAGAAGTCAGATAACACCACTATCTGACCTCTGACCCCAGTCTCTCCTATTCTATCTCTTACTTATTTCCAGGATTATGTTCAAAACAGAAATATGCTCATGCCAAGCCCTAGCTTGAAAACCGTTGATAGTCTTCCAATGTGCCAACATATTTCTAACCTACAAGAGAAAATTAATCTTTGTTCCTTTATTTTTTCACCCTCTTCTCTTTACACTAAACTCCACTCAAATCTTTAAACTTTGAATTATTTGTAAGGCCCTGCATGAGACATGATTTCTTATATCTTCCAGGTCTTTGTATGTATTTTTCCTCCTATCCAGAATGCACTTCTCATCCTGCAATGTAATGTCCGTAAGAGACACCTCTGATATTGCCTTTTCTAGGAAGCCTTCCTGGTAGCACTCCCCAAGGAAAATTAATCCTTCCCCATCTGCATTTTATTTATAGTAACATTTGGCACATGTCTTTTTTTAACCCTAAAGTCCTGAATGCCAAAGACAGCTTGACAAAACATAATTTTAAAACATTAAGAAACTGAGATTATATCTAACTTATATCTGCAAATTAGTGGCATTCCATAGATGTGTGCTCAATATATAGATGAAATGTACTGTTTATTATGTGTTTTATGTTAATTAAACATATTTTGAGGGAATCCGTATGATGTACTAGTTTGTGTTCTACCTGATGGAAATAAAACTTTGAGCTCCTCTCCCAGGGAAAAAAAAAGAATTGAGGTACTTGAACCCCACCCCCTTCCAACCAACCCCCGCCACCACAGATTGTTGTCCATTGTTTGCGTCTCTGAATCATGGGTTGTCTTTGACCAGAGTACACAGTTAAACTAAGTAATCTCTTCTGAAATTGAACTAATGGCAAGCACCTCGTTTGGCCAGTGTTCTAAACCACTATCTTGACAATATTTTCATGTGTAAGGTGTGAATGGATGAAATTTATGAAAAGATTATCTAATTTACCTCCTGAACTCAACTAAAATACCTTGAATGGATAACATTTTGAGATGAGGAGTAATCTTGGAAAATTGGCTCCCAGCCGTTGAAGATCTAGCACTGCTCAAGCTATTACATTTCACCTCATGCTATAATTTAGCCTTGCCCTTTGCAGGATCTCCAAATACCACACAAACATTATATTTATGACAGCAGAAACTGCAGCTAACATTCTACAAGCACTTGTACCATAGATCCTTCCACTCACAGAAAAAAACGAAAATTGAAATCATGTTCTCTTGGACAGACTACAAAGACCTGATCACAGTTCCCTTGTCATTTTTCTCTTTTTGAGAAATATAACTTTCAACTACTTTTGAATTATGTGAGAGGAGACAGTGTATATTCTCTACTTTAAAAGCAATTTGAGGTGGAGTTCTCTGGCACAAAGGCAATTTAAAAAGCTTGAGTTGAAACTCCCCCTTGTATGGTGCACATTGAATAGAGTTATTAGCAATCAGAGCTGTTTTCAAATGCTCAGTACAAAATTGCAAGAGTGTTTAGGTTTATAAATGCTTTGCAGGCAATGGAAGTATCAAACTGAGGGTACTATTTGTTCAGTTAGAATTTTGAAAAATGATGAGCTCTTCAGTGCTAGCCATTTTAATTGTTTATGTCTTTTCAAAAAAAAAAGAACAGAAATTAAAAGCAATAAATGAAGTAAGACATCTTGATATTTCATATGAAGTATAATTATATTTTACCTTACTTGTAATTTACTAAAATGCTCCACATGATTCAGAAATATATTAATGTAACATTAAGATCAAGAGGTTTGGACTCAGGAGGTAATTGGTTTAAACCTCATCTTCAACATTTATATGTTTACTGTGAGAAAATTCCGTAACCTATCATGCTTACTCAGTTTGCATGCATGCTAAGTCACGTCTTTGTGACCCCAGGGACTGTATCCCACCAGGCTCCTCTGTCCGTGAAATTCTCTAGGCAAGAATACTGGAACGGGTTGCTATCCCTAAAGCAGAGATATTACTTTGCCAACAAAGGTCCGTCTAGTCAAAGCTATGGTTTTTCCAGTAGTCATGTATGGATGTGCGAGTTGAACTATAAAAAAAGCTGAGTGCTGAAGAACTGATGGTTTTGAACTGTGGTGTTGGAGAAGACTCTTGAGAGCCCCTTGGACTGTAAGGTAATCCAACCAGTCCATCTTAAAGGAAATCAGCCCTGGGTGTTCATTGGAAGGACTGATGTTGAAGCTGAAACTTCAATCCTTTGTACACCTGATGCAAAGAATTGACTCACTAGAAAAGACCCTGATGCTGGGAAAGATTGAAGGTGGGAGGAGAAGGGGATGACAGAGGATGAGATGGTTGGATGGCATCACTGACTCGATGGGCATGAGTTTGAGCAAGCTTCAGGAGTTGGTGATGGACAGTGAAGCCTGGCATGCTGCAGTCCATGGGGTCACTAAGAGTCGTACACAACTGAGTGACTGACCTGAACTGAACCTCCAGAGGATCTTCCCCATCCAGGGATCAAACCCATCCATGCCTCTTATGTCTCCAGCATGAGTTTGAGCAAGCTTCAGGAGTTGGTGATGGACAGTGAAGCCTGGCATGCTGCAGTCCATGGGGTCACTAAGAGTCGTACACAACTGAGTGACTGACCTGAACTGAACCTCCAGAGGATCTTCCCCATCCAGGGATCAAACCCATCCATGCCTCTTATGTCTCCTGCATTGCAGGCAGATTCTTTACTACTGGTACCACTTGGGAAGTCCTACTTATCCATGAAATATTTGTATGTCTTTTATTGTATTTAACTTGCTAGATTGGTGGAAAAGGTCCATGTTCCTTGAGACTATCCAATGCTCCCATATCAAACTTAATCAATAGCTTTTTAAAAAGATAAAGTGCTTTTCTCACATTATAAATTAGATCCAAGAGGTGAAATATTTTGAAAATATTTTTAAAGATCCCAGATCCTTCATAAAGGAATATGTTAGTGATCAGGTTTCGAATTTACATACCATACAGGCAAGCAATTCACAGAAAAATTTTGTGCACAGCATTGTCACCTAAGTTCCAACTCAGATGTTAGTGTAAACTGTGTGGGTAGCTCTGCACATATTTTCAAGATGCAAGGAGTTCTTAAGGGGCAAGACAAAATGCCTCTATCCAAATATCAAGATGGCTATTATCCTGACAGATGGCATATTAGAGAAAAATAGCATTTAAAGTTCACATCACTGTTAAGAATGGGAAGCATGTTGCTGTATCACTCTGGAAGTCACGCATAAGATAAGGAAAATGAAGATTAGTTAGAACTGAAATCACGCATATAACTAGATGAAGGAAGCTGGGCAGGTAATAGGTCAATGAATGCATGCACATGGACATAGATAAAAATAGGAATAAATGGCTCACATGGGCCTCAAATCAGAGAAGCTGCCAGATTCTTGAAGGAGGTGTAGAAGATGTAGATGAAATGTAACCTCTGATGGCATACCTAAAATAGACAGTTTAAGGAAATTAATGCCATTAATCAACTTTGACTTCCTTTAAGGTGGAAAATTCTGAAAGAGAAGGGATTACCAGACCACCTAACCTGCCTCTTGAGAAATCTGTATGCAGGTCAGGAAGCAACAGTTAGAAATGAGATGGCTGGATGGCATCACCGACTCAATGGACGTGAGTCTGAGTGAACTCCGGGAGTTGGTGATGGACAGAGAGGCTTGGCATGCTGTGATTCATAGGGTTGCAAAGAGTGAGACACTACTGAGCGACTGAACTGAACTGAAGGTCTACACAGGATAGAATATCTGTAGAATGCTATTTTCTGAAAAATTTTAAAATATTAATGGGGAAAATTTTGATGTAACAGCATAAAATCATTAAACTATGATAGAGTGCTACTATTTAGACTTCTGGTGAAGGAAATGGCAACCCACTCCAGTATTCTTGCCTGGAGAATCCCATGGATGGAGAGCTTGGTGGGCTACAGTGCACAGGTTGCAAAGAGTTGGACACGACTGAGCAACTTCACTTTCATGGTAATTAGTTTAATTATATTTTCCTCGTCATTGGTAATGCTGCTCACCTTTTAGATTGCCTCACTGTCATTTTGCTTTTTGCATAATGATGATTTTATTTGTGAAGTGTCTCTTCAGATTATTGTCAATTTATTTTTATTAGGCTGTCTCTCTTTTTTTTTTTGTCTGAGCAACTTCACTTTCATGGTAATTAGTTTAATTATATTTTCCTCGTCATTGGTAATGCTGCTCACCTTTTAGATTGCCTCACTGTCATTTTGCTTTTTGCATAATGATGATTTTATTTGTGAAGTGTCTCTTCAGATTATTGTCAATTTATTTTTATTAGGCTGTCTCTCTTTTTTTTTTTGAGTTTTGGATGTTCTTTGTATATGTCACCGGTTCATTCAGTTGTGTCCAACTCTTTGAGACCCTGTGGATTGTAGCTCACCATTCTCCTCACCAGGAATTTCTCAGGAAAGAATACTGGAGTTGGTTGCCATTTCCTTCTGCAGAGGATCTTCCTGATGGTAGGATCAAACTTGCATGTCTTGCGTTTCCTGCTTTGGCAAGCAAACTCTATACCACTGAATTGCCTGGGAAGTGGTGCTTTATATCTTTATATAAGTTGAATATTAATCAGTATCAGAAGATGCATTGAAAATATTTTCTTCTACTATATGGCTCATCTCTTTAATTCCTTAAAGATGTATTTTAATGAATAGAAAGTACTCAATTTAATGAAGCTCACTTTATCAATTTGTGTGGTTCTCATTTTTAAGTCAAGAAAATTTTTCATTAATGCAAACAAATATATTTTTCTAATAATTTCTTCTAGATATATATAGTTTTAAGTTTTATGGTTAAGTTTATGTCCATTCTTAATTTGACTCTTTATATGGTGTAAGATAAAGTATGAAATTATTTCTTCTTTATCTTCAAATGGTTATTGAATTGCTATGGCACTATTATTGAAAATAATTCCCATTTTATTTTTATTCCATTTCTTATTTTGATACCTTCCTGAAAATCAATGTGCCATTTATACATGGTAATTTGAAATCTATATTCTCTTTCTTTAATAAAATGCCAGTGCTACTATGGTGGCTTAGCTGATAAAGAATCTGCCTTCAGTGCAGGAGACGGGTTTGATTCCTGGGTTGGGAAGATCCCCTGGAGAAGGGACAGCTACCCACTCCGGTAGGCTTAAAATAAATCCCAAGTCACTCAAGTAGTAAAGATCTTCATGCCAGTGCAGGAAATGTGGGCTCGATCTATTGGTCAGAAGGAAGATCACTGGAGGAGGAAATGGCAACCCACTCCAGTATTTCTGCCTGCTAAATTTCATACACAGAGGAGCCTAGCAGTCTATTGCCCATGGGGTCACAAAGAGCGAGATATGACTGGGTCACTGAGCACACACACAAAATAAATCCAATCCTTATCTTGGCAGTTTTCCTCAGGGACTGTTATTTTGCTATTCTATTCTGTGCCTTATGTTTCCAATAAATTAAGAATTCACTCGTCAATTTCTAAAAAAAAGTTTCCTATTATTTCAGATGAAGTTTTGTTAAATCTACAGATTAAATTTGGGAAAATTGTCTTAACAATATGAATCTTTCAGTTTGAATTAGGTGTTATTTAAATTTTCTCCATATGGTTTTCGTAAAACTTTAACTCTAATAGTCTTTTTTTCTTTTAATAAAATAATCCTTAAGTGTTTACATTGTTTGATGCTACACTACGTGGTATTTTCAGTTTTCATGTACTAGTTCCTAAGAAAGCAATCATATTTTTTTTAATTTAAATTTATTTATTTTAACACTTTATATCTGAGGACTGGTCAAAAATCATATATAGGTTACAGTAGATTTTTGTGTACACCATTGAATTTTAATGTAAACAACCATGCCAATTGTACAGGAAGAATTTGATTTTTCCTTTTCAATGTTTATACTTTTATTTCTCTTGCTTTTGACCTTAGATATTTTCTCCTGTACAACACTGAATAGAAAAGGTGAGGAAATAGATTCATGCCTTGTTCCAGACTTAGGGGAAATACGTCCATTGTTTCACCATTATGCAAGTTATTATCTAGAGGCTCTTTGCAGTTGCCTTTTAACAGATTGACAAAAATGTCTCTCTATTCCTAGCTTGCTTCAAGTATTCTTTATGAGTGTGTATTGAGTTTTCTCCAGTGATTTTTTTGCATCTCTTTAGATGAACATGTAATTTTTCCTGATTTTCTTATATTAAACTATCTCTGTCTTCCTTGGTTAAATTCTTCATGTACAGGATGCATTTGATTTGTTAATAGCTTGTGAAGGCTTTGCATCTGTGTATACAAGAAATAGCAAATTTTATTTTACTTTCTCACAATTTCCCTGTCATATTTTGATATGAAGCTTATTTTCCCCTCATAAAAAGAGTTGGGAATATTTTTTTTTCTTTTTTGCATTCTGATAGAGTTTGACAGTATTCAGAACACAATTTCAAAATACTCTTACTCCACAAAGATGTGACAATTGGAACATCAAAAGGAAAATTATTATAGGGAATCAAAAAACATTATTTGTGAGTTAAAAATCATTGATAAACTTTGGAGATAGGAAGTGATTAAAAAAAAAAAAAAAGAAACAGATAAAAATCTTAAACTGTCTTTTCTATATGAACTGTACCATAAGTAGAGAGGAGAGATTTATCTTTAAAGAGGTATTCTATCTAACAAGCAAAAGATATGACAGAATTAGTGTATCAACATTTTCAAGTGCCCTACTGGATTTGTGTGTCTATCCAAAGTTCATCAGTGGCTGCAAACATGTCATAAAGACGATATAATACACACACTCACACACAATCACAAAGTCACACAAAATGTATAACATCCAATTTATATACCTTGATGACTGCTTGTGAAGTAGCTTAACCAAAATAAATCTGAATCTTAGTTTGACCAGGATTCTAATGTAACTCCCAAACTATGGAACAGATAATGTTAAAGTATACTTAAGGTATGCAATCGGCAGTATCCAGACTGGGCAACAATACAAAATAACAATCTGGTTTCATCAATCAAAAAAGAAAAATAAATGTTAAAGAGAGGTATTTATAGAAGCTCAAGAGATATATCCTTCATTGAAATATGTAACACCATTTGGGAACCAAATTACAGTTACGTAAATAATACATATGTGGCATGCATACATACTATACAAGTATAGCAGACTCCTTGGCAGTCCAGTGATTAAGACTTTGCCTTCCAATGAAGGTGGTGCAGGTTCCATCCCTGGTCAGGGAGCCAATATCTCACATGAATGATGGCTGAAAAACCAAATGATAAAGCAGAGGCAATGTTATCATGAATTTAATAAAGACTTAAGAAATGATCCACATTAAAAAAATCATAATAGACAAGTATGTTGTTTATTTCTACGGTTTTAAGTAAGTTTGTACATTTCTGTAATTACTTAAAAATAATAAGTGGATAAAATAACTAAACAATGCCTTCTTCCTAACATGATTAACTATGAAACCCATGGCATCACCCACGAACTATTTGTGTTTAACTCGCTGAATCTAATTTGATCAAAGTTCTGGCTATGGCTTTCCGTTTAAATAAAATGCTCAGGCTAGAGGCACAAACTGAGCAGTAGTAAGAAAACACAACAGGTCAAAGCCAGAAGGTGAAACTATTCAGGAAAACTGAAAGTCAGTCAGTGTGATGATAAAGGGGGGCAAACTGTTCTAAAGAAAAACAGACTGAAGACACAGCATCCACATAAAATCTATGCAAACCATTTAGATCCTGATTAGAGCAATCATACAGTGAAAAAGATATAGGTGGCAGCAATTGATGAGAACATGGACAATAATGATACTTAAAATATATTAATCTTATTAGATATCAATATGGAGAAGGAAATGGCAACCCACTTCTGTGTTCTTGCCTGGAGAATCCCAGGGATGGTGGAGCCCAGTGGGCTGCCGTGTATGGGGTTGCACAGAGTTGGACACGACTGAAGCGACTTAGCAGCAGCAGCAGCAACAGCAGCAGGTGTCAAAATAGTATACTGATCATGTAAGAATATCTTTTATATGTAATTTCATAAAATATTTTTAATTTATATTTTTCATTGTCAAAATATGATAACACATTTACAGGAGACCTGAAAAATATAAAACAAGGTTACATATTGTTTCACTATACATTTTATGTTTTGTTAATTAGAAATACAAGCTGGAATCAAGATTGCCAGGAGAAATATCAATAACCTCAGATATGCAGATGACAACACTCTTATGGCAGAAAGTGAAGAAGAACTAAACAGCCTCTTGATGAGGTGAAAGAAGAGAGTGAAAAAGTTGGCTTAAAGCTCAGCATTCAGAAAACTAAGATCATGGCATCCGGTCTAGTCACTACATGGCAAATACATGGGGAAACAGTGTCAGAATTTATTTTTCGGGGCTCCAAAATCACTGCATATGGTGACTACAGCCATGAAATTAAAAGACGATTACTCCTTGGAAGGAAAGTTATGACCAACCTAAAAAGCAGAGACATTACTTTGCCAACAAAGGTCCATCTAGTCAAGGCTATGGTTTTTCCAGTGGTCATGTATGGATGTGAGAGTTGGACTGTGAAGAAAGCTGAGCACCAAAGAATTGATGCTTTTGAACTATGGTGTTGGAGAAGACTTTTGAGAGTCCCTTGGACTGCAAGGAGATCCAACCAGTCCATCCTAAAGGAGATCAGTCTTGAGTGTTCACTGGAAGGACTGATGCTGAAGCTGAAACTCCAATACTTTGGCCACCTGATGCGAAGAGCTGACTCATGTGAAAAGACCCTGATGCTGGGAAAGATTGACCACAGAAGGAGAAGGGGACAACAAAGGATGAGATGGTTGGATGGCATCACTGACTCAATGGACATGGGTTTGGGTGGACTCCGGGAGTTGGTGATGGACAAGGAGGCCTGGTGCACTGCGGTTCATGGGATCAAAAAGAGTCGGACATGACTGAGCCACTGAACTGAACTGAACTGAAGATTTTTACCTGGAGTTTTAATATCAAAATCTTAAAAATTAATATAATGAATAAGCAGAGAGGTAGAAGAATATAGTAGACCTGAAAAGCACTGTGAACCATTTCTACATAATTAAGATTCAGGCAATATTCACACAACAGTAGGATACAAACTCTGTTCAAGTACCATAGACTGTACACTAGTAGACACTGGAACATATCCAGGGACTTCAGTTCAATTCAGTTCAATGGCTCAGTCATGTCCCACTCTTTGTGAACCCATGGCCTGCAGCACGTCTGGCTTCCCTGTTCATCATCAACCCCTGGAACTTACTGAAACTCATGTCCATTGAGTCAGTGATGCCATTGAACCATCTCATCTTCTGTTGCTCCCGTCTCTTCCCACCTTCAATCTTTCCCAGCATCAGAGTCTTTTCCATTGAGTCAGCTCTTTCCATGAGGTGGACAAAGCAATGCAGTTTCAGCTGCATCATCACTCCTTCCAATGATCACTCGGGACTGATCTCTTTTAGGATGGACTGGTTGGATCTCCTTGCAGTCCAAGGGACTCTCAAGAGTCTTCTCCAACACCACAGTTCAAAAGCATCAATTCTTTGGTGCTCTGCTTTCTTTATAGTCCCACTCTCACGTCTACACATGACTACTGGAGAAACCATAGCTTTGAAGAGTTGGACCTGTGTTGGCAAAGTTATGTCTCAGCTTTTCAATATGCTGTCTAGGTTGGTTGTAACTTTTATTCCAAGGAGCAAGTGTCTTAATTTCATGGATGCAATCACCATCTGTAGTGACTTTGAAGCCTGAAAAATAAAGTCTGACACTGTTTCCTCTGTTTCCCCATCTATTTGCCATGAAGTGCTGGGACCAGATGCCATAATCTTAGCTTTCTGGATGTTCAGTTTTAAGCCAACTTTTTCCTTCTCCTCTCTCACTTTCATCAGGAGGCTCTTTAGTTTTTATTCACTTTCTGCCATAAGGGTGGTATCATCTGCATATCTGAGATTATTGGTATTTCTCCTGGCAATCTTGATTCCAGCTTTTGCTTCTTCCAGTCCAGCATTTCTCATGGTGTACTCTTCATATAAGTTAAATAAACAGGGTGACAATATACAGCCTTGACATACTCCTTTTCCAAATTGGAACCAGTCTGTTGTCCATGTCTAGTTCTAACTGTTGCTTCCTGACCTGCATACAACTCAGGAGGCAGTCAGGTGGTCTGGTATTCCCATCTCTTTCAGAATTTTCCACAGTTTGTTATGATCCACAAAGTCAAAGGCTTTGGTGTAGTCAATAAAGCAGATGTTTTTCTGGAACTCTCTCACTTTTTTGATGATCCAGTGGATGTTGGCAATTTGATCTCTGGTTCCTCTGCCTTATCTAAATCCAGCTTAAACATCTGGAATTTCATGGTTCATGTACTGTTGAAGCCTTACTTGGAGAATTTTGAGCATTACTTTGCTAATCAGTGAGATGAGTGCAATTGTGTAGTAGTTTGAGCATTCTTTGGCATTGCTATTCTTTGGGGTTGAAATGAAAACTGATTTTTTCTAGCCCTGTGGTCATTGTTGCATTTTCCAAATTTGATGGCATATTCAGTGCAGCACTTTCACAGCATCATATTTAGGATTTAAAATAGTTCAACTGCAATTCCATTACTTCCACTAGCTGTGTTCACAGAGGTGCTTCCTAAGGCCCGCTTGACTTTGCATTCCAGGATGTCTGGCTCTAGGTGAGTGATCACATCATTGTGATTATCTGGGTCGTGAAGATCTTTTTTGTACAGTTCTTCTGTGTATTCCTGCCTGCCTCTTTTTAATGTCTTCTGCTTTTTTTAGGTTCATACCATTTCTGTACTTTATTATGTCCATCTTTGCATGAAATGTTCCCTTGGTGTCTCTGATTTTCTTGAAGAGATCTCTTGTCTTTCCCATTCTATTGTTTTCCTCTATTTCTTTGCGTTGATTGCTGAGGAAGGCTTTCTTATCTCTTCTTGTTATTCTTTGGAACTCTGCATTCAGATGCTTATATCTTTCCTTTTCTCCTTTGTCTTTCTCTTTTCTTTTCACAGCTATTTGTAAGGCCTCCTCAGACAACCATTTTGCCTTTTTGCATTTCTTTTTCTTGGGGATGGTCTTGATCACTGCCTTCTGTACAGTGTCACGCACCTCCGTCCATAGTTCATCAGGTACTCTGTCTATCAAAATCTAATCCCTTGAATCTATTTGTCACTTCCACTGTATAAACATAAGGAATTTGACTTATGTTATACATGAATATTCTAGTGGTTTTCCATACTTTCTTCAATTTAAGTCTGAATTTGGCAATAAGGAGTTCATGATCTGAGTCACAGTCAGGTCCCAGTCTTGTTTTTGCTGACTGTATAGAGCGTCTCTATACAGCCAAAGCTTCCCTTTGCATCCATCTTTCACTGCAAAGAATAAAATCCATCTGATTTCAGGATTGACCATCTGGGGTTGCCCATGTGTAGATTCCTCGCTTGTGTTGTTGGAAGAAGATGTTTGCTATGGCCACTGCATTCTCTTGGCAAAACTCTATTAGCCTTTGCCCTGCCTCATTCTGTACTCCAAGGCAAAATTTGCCAGGGACATAAAGCAAGGTGGAAAAATTTCATGGTCTAATTGCATTTAAATAATACAGAGTCTATTCTCTTATCATTGTGGAATTATGTTAGAAATCAATATCAAATAATGTTTGAAAATGATCCACATATTTTTAAGAGCAATGTGACATTTACAAAGAGAGATGTTTGACTTAGCCATCAAAAGTCTCCATAAAATGTTACTATAATATGTAATACTTATTGTGTTTGATCATAATATTAAGATCAATTAAGGAAATGTTATTCTTTCATAATTGTATTCTGAACTATTTGGGGATGAATTTTCTAGGAATTATTTTTAAATAACATTTCAGTAGAGAAAAGAAAACTATACAAGCAAATATATTGCTATCTCTTCATTTAAACTAATTTGGTAGTATATATTTACTAAAAAATATTTTGTTAACTACTCAGCTTTATGAAACTGTATGTATTCTTGAAAGTTGTAAAATATATGATTCTTAGAATGTCATCTAGCTTAATTCAGTCAACCTCTTAACAATCCTCAACAGTTATGGATTTATTTTAATAAATATTTAGATTTAGAAATCACTTTTAAAAAAGGAAACAAAATTATATACTGATGTCTACATATCATTAGTGCATAATAGTTCCTTTTCTCATTCAGTTATTGCTTCTTAATATAGACAGTGAGAATTTTTTTTAATTGCCTCTTAAAGACTTTCCCAGAAAAATTAGAAAGAAAATATCTTAAAATTCATAGCATCCTGACTCATTCAGTCAGTAATTATAGATACTGTAAAAGAAAGTCATCTTGCTAAGATTTCTTGAAAAATAAGGTAAAGTTATGGAGATTGCTGCATTGCTTATAGCAGAAAATCAATATAATAAATTACATATTTTATATCCACCTAGAGATACAATAGATACATCCTAATCATTCCCCACATTCTTGCAACTTACCGTAATGCACATGGTTTATGTTCCTCTGTAAACAAAGACTTTCCAGATAGGTAGTTAACCACATAGTCAACTATAACCTTTTACATGATATAAATTTGCATCTAAATCATTCTTCAGGTATAAATTTCTAGTCACATTCAAAATTAATTGGAAATCTCCCCTAAAGCTTATACCATATAAAGGTCAGTAAAGCGTAGCAGCAATTATTAAAAATAAAATGGAATACAAGGTGGGGATCTTAACTGACCACTTTATCTAGAGATATTTCATACAAATATGATTTTATGCTGTAAGTTCAGAAAAAATAAGTCTGATAATTTTTAAATTATCTCTAGCTAGAGCAAGAAACAGCAAGGGTATTTGTTATGTGGACTTCAATTACTCAGTGTTATTAATGGTAACAGCAATTTGAAAATTCAAATGGACATGGAATTGCATGGAAAGGGGAGCCATGAAGAAGGAAAAATGCATTTTTATTTGAAATAAGTCAACATAGGCACAAACAAGTCAGCTCAGTTTCTTCTTATAAAGTTGTTCTTAACTGCTTAGAAAGTTTAATACAAGTTTTCCCATCTCTGCTGGGAAATGTATCTATCATCTTTGATCTATAACTAGCCATTGGGTTCCTTGACGATCACTGAGCCCTTACTTCCCGGGTTCATCTCCTAGAATGAACATATAATTTTTCTTCCAAAGCAGAACAGGATCTGAGAAGGCAAGAATGAATTTTGAACAATTGCACTGCTCTAATAAGCATCAATATGAACAGCCCTGGACAGACTGGAGCGTCTGCTTCCCCTCTGCATGACCCCTCTATTCTTTTCTCTTAATACTGATTTTATTTTTGGCTTCCCATATGACACTAGCGGTGGTAAAGAACCCATCTGCCAATGCATGAGACATAGGAAACAGGAGTTCAACCCCTGGGTCAGGAAGATCCCCTGGCGGAGGGCATGGCAACTCACTCCAGTGTGCTTGCCTAGAGAATCCCATGGACAGAGGAGCCTGGCAGACTACAGTCCATAGGGCCTCACAGAATCAGACACAACTGAAGAAACTTAGCATGTGAACGCTATTATTTTTTCTTCACTTTTTTATTTGGCTGTGTAGAGTGTTAGTTGCAGAGGGTGGGATCTTTGCTGCATCCTGTGGGATATTTCAGCATGCAACACAAACTCTTTAGTGGTGGGATGGGCTCCATCGCCCCGTGGCATGTGGGACCGCTTAGCTCCCCAGCCGGGGATGGAGCCCCTGTCCACTG
The DNA here is from genome assembly GCA_006410635.1 of Cephalophus harveyi. Taxonomy (NCBI): domain Eukaryota; kingdom Metazoa; phylum Chordata; class Mammalia; order Artiodactyla; family Bovidae; genus Cephalophus; species Cephalophus harveyi. The sequence continues at coordinate 401,912 of SJYT01015607.1, read as the reverse complement.
CGCTGTACAGTGGATTCTTACCTGCTGAACCATCAAGGAAGCTCCCTCTCTTCTAAGTCATAGACAATAATTAGAAGACTGTGGGATGTGAATCTTTACTATAAAATCTTCTGGATCTCAGGAAGTCTGTCAGATGCTCACCCAGTGTGGAATTTACAGGACACGCTGGACCCAACAGTAATTCAGGAGAGCACACAGATTCACTGTCCCCTTGTTTTGAGTTCCTTCCACACCCCTAACCTCAACATATCCCTAACCTCATTCTCAGGGTTATATACTTATCCTTCTTTTCATCTCTCCCCTTGTTCAGTTTGAAGTCTTCTCACCCAACTGAGAAGAAGCTGGCATCAGACTGAATCTGTTACTTGAATTCTCTCCTGAGATATGTGTTCTCAATCACAGCATCTCAGCACAAGTGGTAAAGAATCTGCCTGCCAGTCCTGGAGATGCAAGAGACACGGGTTCAATCCCTGTGTCTGGAAGATCCCCTGGATAAGAAAATGGCAGAACACCCCAGCATTCTTCCCTGGGAAATTCCATGGACAGAGGAGCGTGGTGGGCTACAGACTTTGGACTTGCAAAGAGTCGGACACGGCCTAACAGACACACGCCGCACCTTAAACATAATGATGTATTTCAGAGAATGTATGGCATCAACCTTCATTCCTCCATTTTCTTGATGATTACAGGAATGTCTGTCTAAACCAAGATGTCGCATTTAAGCTATTAACCACATGCATCTACTGAGCACTTGAAATTGTCTAGTGTAAATTGAGATGGAGTTAAAGTGTAAAATACACATTAGATGCGCAAAATTTGGTATGAAAATAATAATGTAAATATTTCATTAATAATTTTATATTGATTACATTTCAAAATGGTAATGATAACCCTGTAAGCAAGACAGCAAAAGAGACACAGATGTATAGAACAGTCTTTTGGACTCTGTGGGAGAGGGAGAGGGTGGGATGACTTGGGAGAATGGCATTGAAACATGTATAATATCATATATGAAACAAAATGTTAGATATATGTGGTAAAATAGAATATTTTATTAAAATTGCCTTGCTTTTCTTTTTTAATGTTTACCAGAATATTTTAAATTATATATCCAATCTTCTTTTAGCTCACTTTGTTTTCCTGTTGGGCAGTTCAGGTAAAGATTTGCCCTACTTTGCCTTCTGTTGATTATGGAGTGCCTTGCCTTTTTCTGTCTTTTATATCTTATGGCATCAGCCAAGACTGAAGGAAATAATATTTTTCCGTCCACATTTAACCTTTTGCAACCTATTGAAAAAATGTTGCTATGCCATGTGCTGTGATATGCTAACAATCTAGAACCTCCTATGGGATCAATAAGACTTTCAAAACAGGATCCAGTGCTTCCTGTGATCCTGTTTAGACACGTTTTCAATAGGTTTTCAGCAGAATCTAAACACCCAGCACAGTCACCAGCGCTGTCTTCTGTTAGCATTGCGCATCATAAGATACTCCAAATGCAAAATGTTGCATTTTTATATTAATTTAAGGAATGCATGTCATATAACCTTGATTGTTATTAAACCGAAAAGAACATTCTTTCTGATTGAAACTGCAAGATGTACAATCACCTGCAACCCACTTCCTTATGTAGATCGCATCAGACAAAAATCAATCTCTTTTACCACAGGATTTCTTCTTTCTTACCACCCATTACCGCTGGCAAAGGAATGATATTTTCCTGCTCTAAGAGAATACAACAGTTGTTCCTTATTTATAGTCAGGAAGCACATACACTTTTATATCTCCTAGTCTGCCTCCTATATGTTAGCAAAGATATATATGTGTGTATATGTGTGTTTTTATGTGTGCGTGTGTATACATTTAAACTATATTCTTTGCATCCACTGTTATCAGTTAGTTATTCAATAAAAGCTACTTTCATGGCATTACATACTTTGAGATGACCATTCATAGATGTCAAAGAAATAAATTGTCATCCATGGTAATCTGACAGTTACTTAATGTAGCTAAATCTTTACTGAATATATTAATGCATGCCTCTCACACTATACATTCATAAGACTCAGGAAAAAATAAACCTCTGTCCTGATTTATGGATGGAAAATTGACTTCCAAATTTACTATCCACTACCAATAAATAAAATTATTTTAAACCTTGTTAATTCTTCACTCTGCTTACATTAGTTTTCGGTCAATTTAATCCATCCCAGGAAATACACTTGGCATAAACGTGGCTGAGAAGAAATGAATCATTGAAACTCATTCCCCCCCCCCAAAAAAAAGGAACTGTGCAGAGATGGCTCTGAATAACTACCCAACATAATCTTCCCCTTGTAACTCATGTTTTGGTTTCATTGTCTGTTCCTAAGAAAGCTAAAAACATCATTTGGAAAATTGCTGATGGCTTGGAAGATAGAACATTTCAAGATACGGCCTGAAGTCCAAATGCTGTATAACAATGGAGTGAATAAAAAGATACAGATAGAGTGAGTTAAAATGTAGAGCCCATTCACCTGTCCTTTAAGCTATGTAACTCTTATATGTGAATTTATTTCACATGTATATGTGTTAAGAAAATATTCGGTAAGCAAGGAAATATAGTTGAGATTTGGCACAAAATGCATTAAATAGTTATCAAGCATCCTTTATGACCCAAAACACTAATATGTGTGACTTGAACTGTCTCCAAAATTGACAGCAGAAAATAAGTTGTCACATGTGTGGTTCGAGGTGCTGTAGGATTTCAGAAAGCAGAGACAGATGAGAGTTATGAATTATCAGAAAAAAAATGTTTATTCCCCTTAGCAATGATAAATGAGAAGTGGGAACATTGATGGACACCATAATATGTCATTGAGCTTTTCCAAATACACTGACGTAAACATGGAACAAAAAGGCTAGGCTTTTTCTCATATTTTGGCTTTTCAGTTCAACGTTGTTTTCAGTTTTTCAGCAATTTAAAGTGTGTTGTGACAGTTAGAGGTAACATACATAGAGTGACTGCAGAAGTATTTATTCCAGTTGTTGTGCTTTTACATCCTTACCATTGTGGACATTTATTAATAAAGAGAAAATATAACAAGCAAACTTTGCAGACAATCTGCAAATATGTGGGTGCTATTTCTTTTTAACAAGAAATACCACATACCTGTATAAACAGAAACTATTACCTCGACATTTTTTGAAGTTACAATTAATTTCCCCATATTCTTTCAGAAACAAATTGAGGGGATTAAAATACATCATTTACAGAAATGTCTGTAAATTCTGCTGTAATAAATTGCTATTTACAACATTATGGAGTCCCAACTGATTAGATCTGTGTTTGGAGAGGGAACTAAGAGATAAAACTTTGTGTAGCACAAGAGAGAATGCTTTTCTTTTGTACCAGTTGTTTTGGAATTAGACAGAAATTTATACCTGAAATAGACAGATGTATTTAACCTTTTTCCTTATTTTTTTATACACTCTTTCTTCCAGCTCTGTTGAATTGAATTCAAGTCAGTGGGCGAAGATTCTTCAAAAGCTGAACAAATTATAGTCTCAGGAACTCAAATTGAAGGCTTTTTTTTTTTTTTTTTTGATTAACCACAAAACAGTAGAAATGTAGACAATGGTCAAGCCATCAGGGATCAAGCTAAAAACATATGGAATATTCACAGTGTTAAGAACCATGGAATCTGCCGCTGAGGCTCAACTATGACTGACACATTATTTTGCTGGAGTTGATTCCTCTCAGTCTTTTTGCTTCTAGCCTTTTAAATGGGTTCCGGAGCTTAATTAACAAAGGCTCTGACAAGTAAATCCTTAGAAAAAGATAAGTCAACTGCCAAAAAAAAAAAGAAAATTAGGCTATGAACTGCAGTTTGTATCACCAAACAGTTAGATAGCAAAATTAGAAGTGAGAATACCTAATGTGGATGTCGACTTGAGGGTCTCTCTTAATTCAGATCACAGACACAGATGAACAATTATACTATTTTTTCAATATGTTTTAACATCTTCTGGCCAAATCTCATTCTCATGTTTGACTATTAAGGTGAATAGTACTAATGCAATGCAGGCAAAGAGTCGGACACGACTGAGCAACTGAACCGAACTGAACTGAATGCAGGCAGAAATGACATCTCTTTAGAGGTCCTGTCTAGGTCCCTTGAGAAGCTATTTCTCTCGTCCAGAGGTGAATTGCAAAAATGAACTCTGGGCCTTCCTTGCTGGTCTGGTTGCTAGGACTCGTGCTTCTAAGGCAGGGGCTATGAGTTTGACTCCTGGGCGGGGAAGCTCTGAGTGCCTCATGGTGTGACCAAATTGAAGAAAAGAACTCTAGAATATGGACCATATATTGAATATTTTATTACATCTGATATCAAATAATTTATGAGAAAATCAATTAAAATTAGGGTTCTTTCTCTCAAACATATATTTAATCTGTGATATAAACATCACATTTAAAAAATGGAGTAAAATTTATGTGTGACTGCATGAGTGTGTGTATGTGTATGAAATGCTCACTTAAACAATATTAATCTATTGTAAAAGCAGGTTTAGAGAAATGATTACTCCATTTTCCTTCGAATATGACACAAGATAATATAACCTCTTAATTATGTGGAAAATGTGTGCATACATTTAAACCTAAATGTGGCTTCATTTATGCTTATTTTTTGTCAAACATTTCAAAAACATTTGCATACAGGACTAGGTGAGATATAAATGCAAAGTGAAATTAGCGGAAGCTCTGTGCATTCTACATGTATGTTTAAAGGGTAGTGCTATTGGACAGGGAGTTCAGTTCTGTTGCTCAGTCATTTCCTATTCTTTGCAAGACGATGGACTGCAGCACACCAGGCTTCCCTGTCCATCGCCAACTCCCGGAGCTTTCTCAAACTCATGTCCATCGAATTAGTGATGCCATCCAACCATCTCATCCTCCGTCGTTGCCTTCTCCTCCTGCCTTCAATCTTTCCCAGCGTCAGGGTCTTTTCCAATGAGTCAGTTCTTCACATCAGGTGGCCAAAGTATTGGAGCTTCAGCTTCAGCATCAGTCTTTCCAATGAATATTCAAGACTGATTTCCTTTAGGATGGACTGGTTTGATCTCCTTACAGTGGCAGTGTGATATAGTAAGTATGTTCTGAACTAGAAATCAGAAACCTTTTGAGTTCTGATTTTATCATTAACCAGTTATGAGCCCATAGATTAATCACTAACATGATTCCAGACTTTGAAAATCAAAAAAAAAAAAAAAAAAAAATCTAGGCCATACATCTCAAAATATTTTTTCTCCCTGAATCCTCTTGATTGGCTTCCCTGGTGGCTCAGGGGGTAAAGCGTCTGCCTGCAGTGCAGGAGACCCGGGTTCAATCCCTGTGTTGGAAAGATCCCCTGGAGAAGGAAATGGCAATCCACTCCAGTACTCTTGCCTGGAAAATTCCATGGACAGAGGAGCCTGGTAGGATATAGTCCATGGGGTCACGAAGAGTCGGACACGACTGAGCGACTCCACTTTCACTTTGAATCCTCTCTGATCTATATTCCTGATATAATCCATTTTTTCAACAAACCCTTATGAGTGCCTGCTATGTTTTCGCCAGTTTTCCTTTCAGGTGTAAGGAAAATAATCATAACTCTATCCAACAGCATCTCAGATTTAATAAATCCAAGTCAATGGGAAGCTATGAGTTAATGGTGTGTGTTATGAAAAACACAAAGTGTGGTGCTATGCAAAATAGTGCCTGGGGTTACTCTTGATGAACTAATAAGGTAGGGCCATTCAGAGGGTGCTACTCAGAGTCACAGCTAAAGGACAGGAAAAAAGATCCAGAGGGAAAGAATTCCAAGGAAAGAATCAACAAGTGCAAGAACCGAGAATTAATCAGAAAAGAGCAAAACAAACAGCAACAAAAACGCATTAGTAGGCCTGGAACCAATGGACAGGGGGCTTTGGCGGCCACGCCGTCAGAGAGAAGATCTTGGAAAGAAAGTGAGAGTGCTAGTGACTCCGTCCCATCCGATTCTTCGGGGCCCCACGGACTCCATGTGAGCCCAGGGCCCCGGTGCGAGCCCGCCGGGCTCCTCTGCCTGTGGACTTCTCCAGACAAGAATGCTGGAGGGGGTGCTAGTCTCTTCTCCAGGGGATCCTCCCCACCCAGGCATCAAACCAGGTTTCCTGCACTGTAGGCGGGTTCTTCACTGCCCCAGCCACAGGAGAAGCCCCGTCAGCATCTGGTGCACACATTTCATTTCAGACGCCTGATAATGGCATGCCCTGATTGACATTTCTAAAATGATCACCCCGGTTGTTCATGGGGATGGGGTGTGGGGGGAATTGTTAAGAGGACTTCTTAGTTTGAATTGCTAAAACAGAATGCCATAAACTGGGTGGCTGAAACAACAAAAATGTATTTTTCACAATTCTGGAAACTAAAGACTGTGATCAGGGTGCCACCAGCTTGATCAGGTTATGCTGAGGACTCTGTTCTTGGTTTGGAGATGGCCATGTTTGGTCATCTTGCTGCCTGATCGCATGATAAGTAGCAAGGAGAGGGGAAGTAAGCTCATCCCATTCATGAGAGCTCCATCCTCATAACCTAAACACCCCCCAAAGGCTTCACCTCCTAATATCACAATGGGGTTAGAATTTCAACATGTGGATTTGTTGGAGTGGAAGACAGGGGACATGGAGGACATAAAAGTCTTCACTCTATGCAGAGGGAAGGTGGAACAATGTTAGACCATTAGTAAGTATTAGGATAATAGCAAGAGCTGATTGCTGTGTTAACGGAATGAATGAATTGAACCTCAAAAATATTTGGAACGAAGAGTTGGCAGGAATTGCTATGATGGTTTTGTTTAGGGGTGAGGAAGAAATCAAGGCCAGATGTCCAGGTTTTATGTTTGAACAATTAAATAAGATGATGTTATTTACTTTAGTGGGGAGGAGTAAAACAGAGAGGGCATTTATAAGGTGTATCAGGAGTTTTGAACTGATTTATTGAGATGCTTTTAGACATCCAGGTGCAGATGGGTAAGTCAGTAGCTAAGTAGTTTTCAACTGATGGTAGAGGTTTGGGAATATAGCTAATTGACAAATCTTAAAGTCACAATAGATTTTCCACAAAGACTAGGGTAACCTGAATGGTTTAATGGGAACTTAGATCTGGATGTTTTCAGAAGAGGGCATCACACCCTTGAGGATGGACCTCAGCAAGACCTGGTGCTCAGATATTCATGATCAGAAACTTGATACATCTACACATTGAGAACTGGTCTCTTTCTCAGGGAAATGCACACAGCTTTGAGTGCACATAGACTTTACCTTAACGTATCCATTCATATTTGTGGCCACATGGAACAGATACTTCTAAAGCAAAAGTAAGAATTTTCATACTAAGAATTTCTAAGATGAGATCAAATTTTCGTCTGGATCTTTCTTGTTCAGTTCAGTTCAGCTCAGTCGTTCAGTCGTGTCCAACTCTTTGACACCCCATGAATCGCAGCACACCAGGCCTCTCTGTCCATCACCATCTCCCGGAGTTCACTCAGACTCATGTCCATCGAGTCAGTAATGCCATGCAGCCATCTCATCCTCTGTCCTCCCCTTCTCCTCCTGCCCCCAGTGCCTCCCAGCATCAGGGTCTTTTCCATTGAGTCAACTCTTCGCATGAGGTGACCAAAGTACTGGAGTTTCAATCCTTTAATGCCTGTGTTCTCATGCCAATCTCACTATAATTAGAACTTCCTACAGTGAAAAGAATGTGCTATGTATGGTAATAGTTAACCTAAGGTAGTCTTTCTCTATACAGGAATGGTTTACCAATGGCACCATAAATACTTTGGTGAAGATTTTCTTTCATGAAGAACCTTGGAATTGTACTTGAATGGATGCTATTGATATTTGCCCTTGAAAATCATGCTCTAAGGATCCTATTCCTGACTAAACCTTTTAATTTTTTTCTGATTGGCACATTCTTTCTCTGAATATATTAATGTACTTAATGAGATCTCAGTATCCTCAAAAATTATTTTACTTTAAATATATTTGCATGCATCTACATTTTGTATTGACTTAATATCTGAGCTTCCTGGTAGCAATGCTATATTTTCTTTGGTGCAACTTCTTGGGGTAAGCAATTTTTAATTCATTTTCCCAGTGTGTCTGACCATATGCAACCCCATGGACTGTAGCCTACCAGCCTCCTCTGTCCATGGCAAGAATTCTGGAGGGGGCTGTCATTCTTTTCTCCAGGGGATCTTCCCAACCCAAGGATTGAACCTAGGTCTCCCACATTGCAGGCAGAGTCTTTACCCTCTGAACCACCAGGGAAGCTGTAATAGGTGCCTAAGAAGGTTGAGAATCACTGAAGAAACTTTTAGTAAAACTTGGTTGGCTGTATTTATCGAAATAACCACAAAGACTAAGATTTCCCTCCATACTATGAATGGAAGAAAAATAAAATATATTCATGATACGTTTGAATTATCCGTGTATTCAATTAACCATATTTTTGCCAACCTCAATATGTCAGGGAAACATGGTACTTTCATAGTAGTTTATTTTTTTAATTTCAGAACTCAGATGACATTATTTAAACATTCATTTCTTCCAGTCTGGGAACCCAGAAAAAATTATTTTAAAGTAATTGCAATTCATCTAACAATTTACAGATAACATTTGAAACTCCAAGCAATTCTGCTGTGTGTGAAATTTACTGCTTAGTAAATATTAAGCCAGGACCTAGAAACTCTTGTCTCCTAACATTCAATCTCTTAACATTGATAGCCAAGATTTCTTGGCTCTCATCTATGAGAGTGGTACCTTCTAGATGCTTTATGAAGAATATCTCATTTAATCAGCACACAAATCTATAAGATAGGTTATTGTGTTCTCTTCACTATATAGCAGAAAGACTGAAGAATTTAGGGAAAACATACTCTGCTTAAGTCTTCAGAACTGTGAAGAGAGAGCACAGGATTTGCACCAAGGCAGCATGAGTTCAAAGCCCCTAAACCCTAGTGGTAGATGACGGGAACTAGCTCTCTGAGTGGTTCTCATTTTCATGACACCTCAGAAGCATGATCATTTCTCTGAAGATTTAAAAAAAAAATTTTTAACTTATGAAACAGCTATCCATTTTCCTTTGTAACTGATAGATTATATATATATATATGATATGTATATATATTATTTATATATATGACAGTTTATTTTATATATATATAATCATATGAAGAAGTACAATAGTGATATAGCTCTTAAAGAAATAATTTACAGCTCAGCATTCAACTTTGCAAATGGAATCCTATACTCAGTTTCAGAATCATGACCAGGTTTATATAATATTATCTAGCACACACAGTAAAGTTTACAACCTGACGTACATACACTTTATATATGCTGCTCATTAGCTAAAAACGTGCTATGCTAATAAAGTCAAAACAAAATGAGGTTTGGGAATGACTTCCTAATTTTGTGTGAGTCAAGTATTTAACTTCAACCTACCTTCAATTTTTTTTCCCTTCCCTTTAGTAAAACTGCAACAAACACGAATCTGACAATGTGCCTATAACGTTATCTTATCATGTAAAAAATAGCAAAATGTATAGAAGTGCTCAACTTCTTTGTTTTTCCCAATTGTTATAATAAATGGCACCAACTTTTTGTTATTTCATAGATACTCTGTTGTTCAGTCACTCAGTCGTGTCCGACTCTGCAGCCCTCTGGACTACATCACGCCAGGCTCCCCTGTCCTTCATCATCTCCCAGAGCTTGCTCAAACCCATGTCCACCGAGTCGATGCTGCCATCCAAACATCTCATCCTCTGTCCACCGCTTCTCCTCCTGCCTTCAATCTTTCCCAGGATCGGGGTCTTTTCTAGTGAGTAGACCCTTCGCATCAGGTGGCCAAAGTACTGGAGCTTCAGTTTGAGCATCAGTCCTTCCAATGAATATTCAGGTTTGATCTCCTTTAGGATTGACTGGTTTGATCTCCTTGCCTGCCGTCCAAGAGACTCTCAAGAGTCTTCTCCAACACAATAGTTCAAAAACATCAATTCTTCAGCACTTAAATTTCTTGGTCAATGTCAATTTTTCTTTTGGACAAAGGTCTCATTAGTATCTCATTTACAAAAGAAAACATTTCACTACCTCCTGTTTAACCTTTATTTAACCACACTATGCCCTCAACACAATACCTAACCTTGGGAAGTTGAAACAGTCCATTCTCTCTGCTGCTTTCTCTGAGACCTGTAGAAATACTGGCGTCCTTAGTCACAGAGGGTAATAACTGATGCTACTTCCTACCACCTTGTCTCTAATAAATTTGAAGCAGCTTTGACTCGTTTAACCGTCACTAGTGCACTCCAGTACTCTTGCCTGGAAAATCCCCTGGGCGGAGGAGCCTGGTGGGCTGCAGTCCATGGGGTCGAGAAGAGTTGGACACGATTGAGCGACTTCACTTTCACTTTTCAGTTTCACGCATTGGAGAAGGAAATGGCAACCCACTCCAATGTTCTTGCCTGGAGAATCCCAGGGATGGGGGAGCCTGGTGGGCTGCCGTCTAAGGGGTCGCACAGAGTCGGACACGACTGAAGCGACTTAGCAGTGCTCCAGGCATCCCGTCCTATCAATTCAAGGGAAATAGATGGGAAAACAGTGGAAACAGTGTCAGACTTTATTTTTTAGGGCTCCAAAATCACTGTAAATGGTGATTTCAGTCATGAAATTAAAAGACGCTTACTCCTTGGAGGAAAGTTATGACCAACCTAAACAGCATATTAAAAAACAGAGACATTACTTTGCCAACAAAGGACCATTTAGTCAAGGCTATGGTTTTTCCAGTGGTCATGTATGGATGTGAGAGTTGGACTGTGAAGAAAGTTGAGCACCGAAGAATTGATGCTTTTGAACTGTGGTGTTGGAGAAGACTCTTGAGAGTCCCTTGGACTGCAAGGAGATCCAACCAATCCATCCTAAAGGACATCAGTCCTGGGTGTTCATTGGAAGGACTGATGCTAAAGCTGAAACTCCAGTATTTCCAGTATTTGCACCTCATGCAAAGAGTTGACTCATTGGAAAAGACCGTGATGCTGGGAGGCATTGGGGGCAGGAGGAGAAGGGGATGACAAAGGATGAGATGGCTGGATGGCATCACCGACTCAATGGATGTGAATTTGGGTAAACTCCAGGAGTTGGTGATGGCCTGGCGTGCTTCAAGTCATGTCCGACTCTCGCAAAGAGTCGGACATGATTGAGCGACTGAACTGAACTGAACTGAAGTCCTCCAGGAAACCTTTAAAATGAAAGTGAAGTCACTCAGTCGTGTCCGACTCTTTGTGACCCCATAGACTGTAGCCTACCAGGCTCCTCCGTCCATGGGATTTTCTAGGCAAGAGTACTGGAATGGATTGCCATTTCCCTCTCCAAGGAAACCTTTAGGGTGCTGCTGTCCTGATCTTTCTTTCTATCAATCTCTGTTTTTCACGTATTTCTCTCTCTCTTTCCTCTTTTTCTTTCCTGTTCATAGTCCCTTTAGCTAAACGAAAGAAGCCCAACAATTCTAAAGTGGGTAGTCTATCCCTTCTCCAGCAGATCTTCCCAACCCAAGCATTGAACCAACCAATCCTGCACTGCGGGAAATTTCTTTACCAACTGAGCTATGAGGGCAGCCCCTTCTGCTAAAAATCATGAGGCAAATTTCAGAAAGCAAGAATAGAATTTTTCTCTGAGACGCTATTGTGTGTTTTTGAAAAAGCTTTCTTCTCTGCTGTCCATGGAGTGGTTTACTGCTCTATATGCCATTCTCTGCAATTTGGCAAATTCCTCCATTAAGAGTTTCTATCCTACTACTGTGAACTCTTAATACTTTGTCTGAAAGTTCTCCTGACTTGTTCTCCTGGTGTGTAGCAGAGAATTTTCTCTTAATTAAAGGTTCTCAAGTCAAGGATGATAGTAAAATCCTTTTTTGTAGCAGAGACAATACTACGTGCTCATGAAATCCTCTTTACAACACCACCAACACACTACAGAGCAGGCCTCAGCCACCTTCATATGAAATGGTTACACACTTACCACACCACTGGTGGTTGGCCCAGTTGGCACAATATTGTGTTACTTGTTCAGACATTAAGGATGAGCAGAGAAACTTCAGGTATCTGACCAATAAGTGCACAGAGAGGGTCAAGGAGAACTAAATTGATGATAAATCCCTGCATTCCATCATGAGTCCCTACAGCAAGTTACATGGTGTGATGTTTTTCTGCAAACCGATGTGATTATACATAAAATGAGACTGAACTAGATGTTCCCAAACGCCCCTTGCTTGAGTTTCTATGAGTTTATCTTTGGTTGTATTTACTGGGTTTAGATTGTCTTTTCCTGATACTACTTCCTGAGCTTCCAAATGCACACTGGAAACTCTTTCCCTGCAGTCCCAGTGGTACCCTGTAAATGGCCGCACCCTATCTATTGGCACACAGTATTGTAACTGTCTATTTATTTGTGAAATGCCACTACTAACCTCTGAGTTCACTGAGACCAAGAACTCTGGAGCCTCACCCAGAGAGGACTGTTATTATTGAGTAAATACTAAATCTTTTAGTGATCATATATGCCAAAGGGTTGGGCTTCTAAACATATTTTACAACAAAATGACACATAATTCTGTTTTGACCAGAATTCTCTCTTGTCTCTGAAATGGCTGCAATGTGCTGCAAGCAACAAGACCTTTACCAAAAGCAGATGTTGTGAACTTGGATGGAGCCGTCATTCAGACACGTGCAAACTCCAAAACTCTGTCACTTTTTGGCAACTTGGACCATATGTCTGCTCTGATATCTTGATTCAGAGATGTAGACTATTTTAATCAGGGATGTATTATAAATATTTTATTTAAATCTCAAAATTACAAAGAATATCTAAACTTATATTTGGGGTCTCACATGGATAACTACCAATTCTATTACTATATGTTTAGCTCTTATCAGATTGGCAAATAGCATGTATTAGATCATATTAAGCTTTATTTAATATTATGAAAACCATTTTATAAGTTTCATGTGGATATCATATATTTTTGGATGGTAAAATGTTAAGTTGGGGATATTATTACTAGTGTTTTCAAGTCATATCTGAAGCCATACTTTTAAATTTCAACCACGGCCCATTTAGACTAATTAAAAAGCATAATGTGGTTTTACTAGTCACTACATTTTTCTTAAAGAGTTGTATTCATGACTAAATGGAGGTTGTGACTAAATAACTACCAAAACGCTGTTAAATTAATACTTCATGATTATCCCTAGGAAATACTAGAATTTAGGAAAATGTTCCCAGATTGGAAAATATATACATATGAATCAAAATAAATATTTTATCATATAAATATTCTATTACAACAAAATTTCAGACAAGTAATCACTCTAAAGATAAATAAAATCCTTACAAAACAGAATTAAATTTTTAACTATTGATGTTGGAGGTGGCAAATCCATGCAGTCAGAGGCAGCAGGAATGTCTATCAGTCAATGACATAGGCAGCAACCAGGAAATAGAATGAGAAAGGACTAAGGTCAGGAAATTTTGTGAGACTGTAGGAAGCCTGTGAGACAAAGTATTAAGGAGTTCAAGTAAGTTATTGAGAAAATGTTTAATTATGAAGTTGCCTTAGTTCCACCTTTTCTGAAGAATAGCTGTCTTTTACTTTGCTACCTTTTTGCCCCTGACTTCCTTTTCTACTTCTAATGTGTTCCTGCAAAGCCATTTTAGTTATGTCCAGCTCTTTGCAACCCTATGCCAGGCTCCCCTGTCCATGGGATTCTCCAGGCAAGAGTACTGGGGAAGAAGTCGCCATTTTCTTCTCCAGAGGATCTTCCTGCCCCAGGGAGCGAGTCCACCTCTCTTAAGTCTCCTGCATTGACAGGCAGTTCTTTACCAGTAGCGCCACCTGGAAATTCTAAATACCATGAGCACTGCCATCAGAAAAATCACTGAATTCAGCGTAGTAACGTCATCTTCTCAATTCTATGATTCCAAATTCTTCAAAATTGATACTTTTTTATAAAATAATGAATGATATCTATGGTGAGCATTTGAACAAAGCACTAGATATGACTGGTTTTTCATTCTTTTAAAATTCATCTTACATCTTAAGATGGAAATCTTGTAAGAGAAATAATTTCCTGAATCCATTTCTGCCTTCTAGTTTCTAGTCCAATGTAGAAGTGTCATGGCATTGATTGGAAGCATACAGAAGGATCTAGAAAAAAGTCATAAATCTAGAATCAAAAACACAAAGTGTTTTGGACCCCTAACATTAAATGCTCTTATTTATTGCATTCCATCATAGCTTTTTGACAAAACCCTAAAACCTGAGCAGCCTTAGCAAAAGTTTTTGAATTGTGAGCAACAAAACCTGATGCTTCTTACCACCAGAAGAATGTATTAGAATAGAACAAGCATCATCTAATCTGTCCTGTGTGTTGTATAATTCTTTGACTATAGAAAAAAATATGTTGAAAGTAGTCACCCATATTTCTACTCGTGGTGATTAATTTCCTTATATATAAGGTTTCTTATAATTATTTTCTGAAAAGTCGACTGAAATATATGCATAAAACTTTGTAACGTAGTGATCACTAAATCATTCTTAATCAATAGCAATTACTTGGCACTGTTTTTATCAGTTTTCTTGTACATAAATACTCCTCCATGATTCACAGGCTTCCTTGGTGGCTCAGATGGTAAAGAATCTGCCTGCAATATAAGAGACCCAGGTTCGATCCCTGGGTCAGGGAGAACTGTGGAGAAGGAAATGGCAACCCACTCCATTATTCTTGCCTGGAGAATTCTATGGACAGAGAATCCTGGCAGGCTACAGTCCCCGGTGTTGAAAAGAGTAGGATAGGACTGAGTGACTAACGCTTTCACTTTTGCTATTGCCTATTCACTCTCAGATTGCCTATGGAAAATCTTATAGGCAGCTATCTTTCAGAAATTAAGTAAAGCAGTGAGAAAGATGAATTCATTTGTTTTAGTCAGTTTGGATCACTATAATAAAGTCCATAGATTTGATGTCTCAAACAACAGAAATATATGACTTACAGTTTTGGAGACAGAGAAGTTCAGTTCAGTTCAGTCACTCAGTCGTGTCCGACTCTTTGCGACCCCATGAATCGCAGCACGCCAGGCCTCCCTGTTCATCACCATCTCTCGGAGTTCACTCAGACTCACATCCATTGAGTCAGTGATGCCATCCAGCCATCTCATCCTCGGTCGTCCCCTTCTTCTCCTGCCCCCAATCCCTCCCAGCATCAGAGTCTTTTCCAATGAGTCAACCCTTCGCATGAGGTGGCCAAAGCACTGGAGTTTCAGCTTTAGCATCATTCCTTCCAAAGAAATCCCAGAGTTGATCTCCTTCAGAATGGACTGGTTGGGTCTCCTTGCAGTCCAAGGGACTCTCAAGAGTCTTCTCCAACACCTGTTTCCTTAATTTCTTTTTGTACTTTCTCATTATTAGTGTATAGGAATGCAAGGGATTTCTGTGTGTTGATTTTATATCCTGCAACTTTACTATATTCATTGATTAGCTCTAGTAATTTTCTGGTGTTGTCTTTAGGATTTTCTACATAGAGGATCATGTCATCTGCAAGCAGTGAGAGTTTTACTTCTTCTTTTCCAATTTGGATTCCTTTTATTTCTTTTTCTGCCCTGATAGCTGTGGCCAAAACTTCCAGAACTATGTTGAATAGTAGCGGTGAAAGTGGGCACTCTTGTCTTGTTCCTGACTTTAGGGGAAATGCTTTCAATTTTTCACCATTGAGGATAATGTTTGCTGTGGGTTTGTCATATATAGCTATAAGTGCTGGAGAGGGTGTGGAGAAAAGGGAACCCTCTTACACTGTTAGTGGGAATGCAAACTAGTACAGCCAGTATGGAGAACAGTGTGGAGATTCCTTAAAAAACTGCAAATAGAACTGCCTTATGACCCAGCAATCTCACTGCTGGGCATACACACTGAGGAAACCAGAATTGAAAGAGACACATGTACCCCAATGTTCATTGCAGCACTGTTTATAATAGCCAGGACATGGAAGCAACCTAGATGTCCATCAGCAGATGAATGGATAAGAAAGCTGTGGTACATATACACAATGGAGTATTACTCAGCCATTAAAAAGAATTCATTTGAATCTGTTCTAATGAGATGGATGAAACTGGAGCCAATTATACAGAGTGAAGTAAGCCAGAAAGAAAAACACCAATACAATATACTGACACATATATATGGAATTTAGAAAGATGGTAATGATGACCCTGTATTCTAGATAGCAAAAGAGACACAGAGGTATAGAATGGACTTTTGGACTCTGAGGTAGAGGGAGAGGGTGGGATGATTTGGGAGAATGGCATTGAAAAATGTATACTATCATGTAAGAAACAAAGCACCAGCCTATGTTCGATACAGGATACAGGATGCTTGGGGCTGGTGCACGGGGATGATCCAGAGAGAGGATATGGGAGGGGGATTCAGGATTGGGAGCTCGTATACACCCGTGGTGGATTCATGTCAATGTATGGCAAAACCAATATGGTATTATAAAGTAAAATAAAGTAAAAATAAAATTAAAAAAAAATAAAACTACCTCCAAATTCCCCACCTCTTAATACCATCCCCTTGGGTGTTAAAGTTCCAATATATAGATTTGAAGAGGAGAGAGGACCTGAACATGTAGGCCAAAACATCTGTAAATTACAAACTAAAAATGCTGTCTGTCAAACTAAAAAAAGAAAAAATCTTCTTTTTGTATTTGATATATATTATAAAGAAGTGGCATATTGTAAATATCAGTATTTTTACACACAAAAGGAAGACATATCAGAACTGAAGTATATCATTTCCAGATCAAGAATTTAAGAAATAAGTGTATCTCTTCACCCTCAACCATTCTCATTCTCATCTTTTCCTGCCTGGAGGCAGATAATGACATGCCTCTAGGGGAATAGGGAAGTCAAAATCTGGAAAGACTAGGCAGCTGAACCACCATATGGAGATGAGCCATCTGCTGAGAACACCCTCTGTGAATCAGTATATAAGAAATAAGCTTTAATTGCAATTGGACTGTTACCACCCATGTGGGATTAGTTTGTAATACAACCTTATGCTAATCACTCTTTTCTCTTTCTTCCTTATCTAACACTTCTTATATTTTTATGCTTTGACTGGATAAAATATTTCTCATGAATATTGTGCTTGAAATTGGAATTTCACTTGTGAAAATTTTAGGTGACAATATTGATATTGTGTTGACTCATCCTCTCAAGATGGAAAGAATACTTAATTTTTTAAAAGTTTTTTTTCCTTGAAAATTCTTGGAGTCAATGATTAAATGACTAAATATTTAAAAGTTATGTTTAATCTTACAAATGCTAAAACAATAAACACTTGTATGGAATCTAGAAATTTGTTATGTCAATTTTGCTCCAATTTAAAATTGTTTAAATATAGTGAACTCCAAAAGAGTATGTTTTTGTTCCCAAGATTATTCTGCCAAGGGTAATTTCTTGGTATTTGTATTATTTGCCAGATTATGTATCTCTTTAAATACTCTTCTAGTTAATCAACAGCATTCAATTGTTGGAGCACTTAATTTTTGCAAAGAAAAACACAGATTTATAATTCTAATGATATCATTTTGGCAAAGATATTCTAAAAAAGATTTTGCTCTAGTTGTGTCTGGAATGCTAACATATACTTAAACGTGACTACTCACGTATTAACCCTAAAGCTAAATGGGTTGCTTTGATTGTATTTGATGTTTGGGGACTGATAATTATGAGCTTAAAAGTGCAATCACTGCAGTATTGATCGTGTACAAGATCACAAATGACAGAAATGACATGATGTGGGTATTTGACAGTTTCTTGGTCCAAAGCCTGAAGCCAACTCTGAGCAGCAGATTTTTCCTAAATACTAAAAATGAAACTTAACATGTTAGTGTATGATTACTACTTCCGCAGTGAATGAGTTCACACCTCACTACTCTCACACGCATCACTCCCTTTCTCTCCATTTGCCCCATCATTACCTCATCTGTCTGAACAGATCCACATGGAGCAGCTCTGCTTTTCAAGAAATCCATCTTGAACATTATTTTGTCAACATCTCAATCTCTATAATCTTATGTATCCCACTTAAATTTTAATTATTTGGTTGTATGTCTGTGTGTGTTGTGTATCCTATGAAAAGTGAAAGAAAAAGTCGCTCAGTTGTGTCCAACTCTTTGTGACCCCATGGACTATACAGTCCATGCAATTCTCCAGGCCAGAATATTGGAGTAGGTAGCGTTTCCCTTCTCCAGCAGATCTTCCTGACCCAGGAATAGAACCAGGTCTCCTGCATTGCAGGTGGATTCTTTACCAACTGAGCTATCAGGGAAGCCTGTGTATCCTATAGTAGGTCAATAAATGTTTATTGAACATCAAAGTAGCATCTCTTTACAGGGTTTGAATATAAAGAATTTCAGATTTTTTTTATTTTTTTGGCAGTTTCTTGTTAAATAGGAAAGCATGAGCCCACATATAGTCAAGCATTAATCACTAGTTTGCAATAAAATGCCTGACTATGTGCCAGCTTATGACAGTGAGAACAACTGATTGCTTTGAGCATGTGTGGGATGATGGACTTACTGAGGTCAGAGGCATTTACTTGGTTTCTGGAAAACAGGAAATGTGAAGGAAAACACTCATGGATAAAAGAAAGCTGAGGAAGCCCTGTAGTATGGGGAGGATCCCTGTGGTAGAGTTGGGAGTGTTCACTCAGCACCAATTTAGAAAGTTTCCAGCAGTAGACGCGGCTCCTCTGCAGAATTAGAGTAGACGTCTGAACACAAAGCAGGGGCATTCCTTGAGGACCTGACAATGGCTCAGGCATGAGCACAGTTCTCCATGCTGAGCACCCTTTAATTCCACGCTGAGAGTCTCAGTCACCTGTTGTTTAACCCCTGGGGCCCGGGATAGGGATGATGGCAATGAAATAGCACAGTCTTTGATCTCTCTAGCAGTAACTGGGGCTTCTCTAGTTGCTGCGTTTCATTCTCACATTTGGAAAAAGCCTCAGTGTGTCAGTCCCCGCCATCCACAGTCATGCTTGACAGCCACCACCTTCTGTCCAGAAGCAGCTTTGCTTGCAGCAAGCTCTCCGAGAAAGGCCAGCTGGGGAAACGACCCTGACTACATAACACCAGGGGGCTTCCCAGGTGGCACTCATGGTAAAGAACCTGCCTGCCAATGCAGAAGACGTGAGAGACGCTGGTTGGATCCCTAAGTTGGGAAGATCCTCTGGGGGAGGAAATGGCAGCCCACTCCAGTATTCTTACATGGAGTGGAGAATCCCATGGACAAAGGAGCCTGGTGGGCTACAGTCCATAGGGTCGTAAAGAATCAGAAATGACAGGTGACTTAGCACGCATGCATGCATATAGCGCCAGAGGATATACAACACTAGGTTAATTGGGCAGAGCTGTCATAAGTAAATACGAAAGGACATCCAAGGAGCAACACTCATTTGCAGAAATTCCAGACCACAAAAGAGAAAGGCCAGGATCAGAAGACAGGACAACAGAACAGAGAGGAAAACCGGGTGAAAAATAAGCCAAACATTTAAATATGTTCTGATCAATATCTTCAGAGGAATATACTGGATCAATAGAACAAGAGTTAACAAACCAGGAAGATAAGCAATTAGAGATTAAGCAGTACTTTTATTGGCAAAATTACAGGAAAAATAGATGTGCTGAAAATACAGTTGAGGAACTCTCTGGAGAGTGAAAGAGACAATAGGATAGTTCAACTCTTAGTCATAGGAGTTCCAGAAGAAAGAGGAAGAAGGGAATTCCTCAGCTAGGCATTTCAGTGGTTGAGATTCTGTGCTTCGAGGCAGGGGACAGGATTTGGAACTCTGGTCAGGGAACTAAGATCCCACATGCAGCTAATAATTTCAAAATGAAATTAACAAAAAAAGAAAGAGGGAGAGACAATAAAAGGAAGACAACAATCAAAGCAATAATAAGAGACAGTGTTACAGAGCTGAAGTAAGGCAAATGCCTTCAGACTTCTTAGACCCATTGAATAGCAGACAGGACAGAAGCAGACAGGCTTTTACATAGAGTTCTGAAAGCTGGCACCATGTAGAGTGAACTCTTTAAGAGAAATATTAAAACGATTTACCTGCAAAAGAAATAGAATGATAATAAACTCATATGCTTCTGTTAGTAAAGCAGGTTCTAGAAAAAGCTGTAAATTACTTTGAAACAAAATAATCAGGAACTAAGGGTAATAATATATGTTGAGGATTAAATAAATGTTGTAGTTAGGGGTACACCAAAAAAAAAAAAAAAGAATATCTTTATCATTTATGTCACATTTTGAAATTTATCTTTACAAGCACATCTGTCTTTTAACACATCTAATGTATATGTGCTTTCCTTTTGGTACTTAAAAAACTGTCATTCCTGTGAAAATTCCTACATTTTTTTGTATTAATTATTTTCTCAGTACATTTTCTATCCCTTCTAGTAGGTATTTGAGGCATAGAATTATACTGAGTTCACTCAATAAATTGTAGGGTTAAGCAAACACCTAATTCATCTGATTTCTATATTAGAGTGAAAAGTAAAACAAACTAAAAAAAAAAAAAAAAAAAGAGAGAGAGGAGCTGTTTGATTGAGATTCCATCAAGGATCAAGCGTTTTGTTTATATTTTTCTTAATTTTCGTGACAATCCTGTCCAAGGTTTCAGTCATTTTTCATTTACAGATGACAAAACCAAGGTTCAGGGGCTCTCGATGGAGTCACCAGGACCCAGGCTCCGTCTGTCACGTGTCCTTTTCCTCCACTGCCTCTGATGTCAGTTTTCACTTTAAGGTCCCTAACTGCGATTTGAAATTTGAAGAACTGATTGGTGAAAAATTTAGCCTTATTGTGGAAACTTTTTTAAACAATCTGGGGTGAATTAAACTAAGGGGAACACAGATCGCAATATGTTTTCTTTAGATCTTACAAAAGACCTGGAAGAGAAATACCAGCAGAGTCACATGCACTGGAAAGACAAATGGGAATGCCACCTTGCCCCACTCTGCATGTGTTGCAATAAATTATTAATAAATGCGGCATCTTGAGAGATTTCAACTGAGGTTGCTGAGAGAGAATTTGCACAGATTAGATGTCAGTAAATGCTGTTTTGCTCTCATACTTCGCATTTTGCATTGGAGGTATCTAAAATGTGGGGGGGGGAAAAGGCTACTATGCTGATTAGAGTATACTCAAGAAACCTACTTAGAGATTATCCAAATTAAAAACCATAGGCCACTTCAAAAAATAAGATGACTTTTCATTGTTACATTCAGATCAGTTGGTGCAGTGGATCTCCATCAGAATCACTGAAAAATGCTCATCCCACCTGAGCTACAAAATGTGTAGAGCCCAATGAAAAAATGAAAATGTAGAGTCCCTATTTAAAAATGATTAAAAATTTTAAGGCAGAGATAGCAAACTATTTAAACAAAAGTGGAAGATTTCCAAACAGGGGGCTCCCTATGGCTCATATGTGCATGAGGCCAAACTACTAGGTAGGCAGTCCAGGTGACACCATAAGATAAAAAGAATCAGTGAAACAGGGCAGACAGCCTGCAAGGAGCTGTATTCTTGTGCTGAACACCACGCATCCTTTTCCTACCACCCTGAGCTTGCTCTGCTTTACCAAATCTTTCAACACTAAAATTTATGAGTGATCTGTGACTCAAACTACTTTAAACAAACCATTCTGCATACCAGTAAGCTTCCTTCCTGGATTAGGGCTGCCAATAATATTTGCACAAGGCTCTCAGTTGGGATACCTAGTCCTGTTTCATTCTTCCTTTGCCTTTCCCTGCTCCTTTCTATGTCCTGGAAGTCACCCTTTCCTTTTGTAATCAGTGACTCTGTGCATTGATTGGCCTTCCTGTTGCATTTCTGTAAAGAGAGCTTCAAGTTGTATGAATTCATTGCTCCACAAACTTGAATTCCCTTATTACTATTAGTTATTACTGAGATAGAGAAACTGCTCATTTATCTACATCCCTCCCGATGGTAGAGCTGGATTTCGATTTTTTTTTCTCCATTCATCTTTGCTGCATTATTTCATTATTGTTTCAAGCTCACAGACATGGGCACTGAGGCACAATCAGGGTGAACCCCTTAATAAAAAGCACATAGCCCCTTTATACAAGTGCCAGCTGTGAGATCTCAGTCTCTGATCATCTTTGCTGTGGTCCTTCTCCCCAAATTTTGCCTGTCAATTTCAACTCCTATTACTGTAGTACATGAATACTGGCCTAAGATTTATATGGAGGATTATACATAAAGGGCTGCTCCTAAAGTTCTTCCTTTTTCTGCAACCCTAGGAAAATGCCTTTTCTCTTCTCAAACCATTTTTCTGTGAAAGCTCTTTAATGCAATATATTTCAACAATGCTATGATCCTTTTGATAGAAATGACATAGAAGATGGGCTAGGTCCATGACATGCTGTGGTGAATAAATCTGCTGCATTAATGCAATGATCTCAAATAATTATAGCCATTAATTCTTATATACTCTTTCTGCATGCCAGGCACTTTTCTAAATGTGTGACATAATCTAACACATGTAATTTTTATAGCAAACCTAAGATAATAGATATACCTAAGATAATAGATAATAGATATCTAACACATGTAATTTTTACAGCAAACCTAAGATACTAGATATATAGATAATAGATATATTCATTTTACAGATGAATCAACTGAGGCACAAGAAAATTGACCAATTTGCCCAATTTGGCCTTAGAGTACGGAATGAAGCAGGGCAAAGGCTAACCGAGTTTTGCCAAGAGAAAGCACTGGTCATAGCAAACACCCTCTTTCAACAAAAGAAGACTCTACACATGAATATCACCAGATGGTCAACACTGAAATCAAATTGATTCTATTCTTTGCAGCCAAAGATGGAGCAGCTCTATACAGTCAGCAAAAACAAGACTGGGAGCTGACTGTGGCTCAGATCATGAACTCTTTATTGCCAAATTCAGACTTAAATTGAAGAAAGTAGGGAAAACCTCTAAACCATTCAGGTATGAACTAAATCAAATCCCTTATGATCATACAGTGGAAGTGAGAAATAGATTTAAGGGACTAGATCTGATAGACAGAGTGCCTGATCAACTATGGATGAAAGTTCATGATATTGTACAGGAGACAGGGATCAAGACCATCCCCATGGAAAAGAAATGCAAAAAAACAAAATGGCTGTCTGGGGAGGCCTTACAAATAGCTGTCAAAAGAAGATAAGTGAAAAGCAAAGGAGAAAAGGAAAGATATAAGCATCTGAATGCAGA
Organism: Cephalophus harveyi; assembly: GCA_006410635.1. Lineage (NCBI taxonomy): Eukaryota > Metazoa > Chordata > Mammalia > Artiodactyla > Bovidae > Cephalophus > Cephalophus harveyi. The sequence continues at coordinate 378,501 of SJYT01015607.1, read as the reverse complement.
GTTCCAAAGAATAGCAAGGAGAGATAAGAAAGCCTTCTTAAGCAATCAATCCAAAAAATAGAGGAAGACAACAGAATGGGAAAGACTAGAGATCTCTTCAAGAAAATTAGAGATACCAAGGGAAAATTTCATGCAAAGATGGGCTCAATAAAGGACAGAAATGGTAGGGACCTATCAGAAGCAAAAGATATTAAGAAGAGGTGGCAAGAATACACAGAAGAACTGTACAAAAAAGATCTTCATGACCCAGATAATCACTATGCTGTGATCACTCACCTAGAGCCAGACACCCTGGAATGCGAAGTCAACTGGGCCTTAGAAAGCATCACTACAATCAAAGCTAGTGGAGGTGATGGAATTTCAGTTGAGCTATTTCAAATCCTGAAAGGTGATGCTGTGAAAGTCCTGCACTCAATGTGCCAGCAAATTTGGAAAACTCAGCAGTGGCTGCAGGACTGGAAAAGGTCAGTTTTCATTCCAATCCCAAAGAAAGGCAATGCCAAAAAATGCTCAAACTACCGCACAATTGTACTCATCTCACACACTAGTAAAGTAATGCTCAAAATTCTCCAAGCCAGGCTTCAGCAATATGTGAACCGTGAACTTCCAAATGTTCAAACTGGTTTTAGAAAAGGCAGAGGAACCACAGATCAAATTACCAACATCTGCTGGATCATCAGAAAAGCAAGAGAGCTCCAGAAAAACATCTATTTCCTCTTTATCAACTATGCCAAAGCATTTGACTGTGTAGATCACAAGAAAATGGAAAATTCTGAAAGAGATTGGAATACCAGACCACCTGACCTGCCTCTTAAGAAACCTATATGCAGATCAGGAAGCAACAGTTAGAACTGGACATGGAACAACAGACTGGTTCCAAATAGGAAAAGGAGTATGTCAGGCTATATATTGTCACCCTGCTTATTTAACTTCTATGCGGAGTACATCATGAGAAATGCTGGGCTGGAAGAAGAACAAGCTGGAATCAAGATTGCTGGGAGAAATATCAATAACTTCAGATATGCAGATGATACCACCCTTATGGCAGAAAGTGAAGAGGAACTAAAAAGCCTCTTGATGAAAGTGAAAGAGGAGAGTGAAAAAGTTGGTTAAAGCTCAACATTCAGAAAACGAAGATCACGGCATCCGGTCCCATCACTTCATGGCAAATAGATGGGGAAACAGTGAAAAGCAGTGTCAGATTACATTTTGGGGGGCTCCAAAATCGCTGCAGTTGGTGATTTCAGCCATGAAATTAAAAGACTCGTACTCCTTGGAAGGAAACTTATGACCAACCTAGATAGCATATTGAAAAGCACAGACATTACTTTGCCAACAAAGGTCTATCTAGTCAAGGCTCTGGTTTTTCCAGTGGTCATATATGGATGTGAGAATTGGACTGTGAAGAAAGCTGAGCACCAAAGAATTGATGCTTTTGAACTGTGGTGTTGGAGAACAATCTTGAGAGTCCCTTGGACTGCAAGGAGGTCCAACCAGTCCATCCTAAAGGACATAAGGTTGGGTGTTCATTGGAAGGACTGATGCTCAAGCTGAAACTCCAGTACTTTGGCCACCTCATGCGAAGAGTTGACTCCTTGGAAAAGACCCTGATGCTGGGAGGGATTGGGGCCAGGAGGAGAAGGGGACAACATAGGATGACATGGCTGGATGGCATCACTGACTCAATGGACTTCAGTTTTGGTAAACTCTGGGAGTTGGTGATGGACAGGGAGGCCTGGCATGCTGCAATTCATGGGGTAACAAATAGTTGGACAGGTGAGTGACTGAACTGAACTGATCAACAATGTAATTACTTTTTTTTTTTTCTCACTGTTACAGGTTTTTACTTTAGGAATTTAAAAAAGAAGAAGAAGAAATTAATCGGTTGCATACAAAATGAGGAAATTTTGTCCTTATTTAATCCTTACTGTGAATATAGGCCCAATGATTTCATTATTCTGAATCTATTGATTGCTCTTGAAATGTCCTGCTTCTATAATTAAGACATGTTGTCATCAACTATGTTCTAAATCTTTCCTTCAGTAAATTTGTTGGCTTTATTTTTAAGCTTTCCTGTCTTAAATATAATAGTGCCTCACACAATTTGAGGTTTTCAGGTAAAGCATAGTTTATTTGGTTGTTCTTGTTAAACAAGCCTGATTCAAAGTAAAATGCGTCTGATAATGTTCCCCTTCAGGACAGCTTTTTATATTGCTTATTCATCCCTCAAAAACATTTCTCTGCTGGGTGACACTGCATAAATTAAAATGTTGATTTATGTTATAATTAGTTGTATGGTGCAGTATCTTAAAATAATTTCTCAAAAGAAAATTGCCTTTTATTTTAGAGAAAAAAATGGTTTAAATGTTTTAAGGACTTAAAACCATTTGACTGAATAAGTCTGTAATTAAAGGGCAAAATGCCACATACATATGTCAAAGATACTGCTGCAAGGTATTAGCCAGTACGTTTAAATTCTTTTGAAAACAGTCTGTATTTTTAAAAAATTTATAAATTTTCAAAATATTTTTAAGATCCTAAGACTGTTCTTTAGTCTTTTCAAGTTATCTGTGTTTCCGTACTGTGTTTCTCAAAAGTTATATACACATACATACAAACACACACAGTTTATGCAATTAAATAATTGCATCTGTTCTAAGTCAAGTATCTGCTTTAGACTTCCATGTATTGAAGAAATAAACTGAGAAATAATATCATTTCACCCAGCAAACAATTGTTTAAGGGAAATAAAATGCAAGCTACAATCTTGGAGGAAATATTTGCAAATATATATTGGCAAAGAACTTCAATCCAGAGTATATAAAAAAAAACTCTCTAAATTAAACAGTAATAAATGGCCAAAAAATAAAAAAGATACTTTACTATAGAAGATATATGATGACAAATAAGCACTTGAAAACACGTTCATCATTGACCATTCTATAAATACAAAGTAAAGACCTAGTGAGATACCACTACATGGTATGAAAGATGGATGAAAAATGGATGCAAGATGGATGAAAAAATACAGACAATATCAACTGCTGATGAGAATGTGTGAAATGAGAATGTGTGACTCTCATGCAATGCTAATGGGAATTAGAATTTAGTAGTCTCTTAAATAGCTAAACATGCAATTTAATAGGAAAAATGCTAGACATTTTCTTATAAAATTGACATACAACTTAGCAATGACAATTCAGGGTATTTACTCTAGACAAGCAAAAATTTATGTCCAAACAAAACATTAATGCTCTTTGCATTTTTTAAAAATAGCTCCAAACTAGAAACGATTCAAACAAATGTCTTACAGTGGGTAAATGGTGATATAAACTGTGGTATACCCATACAGTGAAATATAATTCATCCATAAAGGAAACAAATTATTGATATAGACAATAATTTGTTTGGATTTCAATAATGTTTCACTGTGGAAAACAAGCCAGTCTCAAAAAGTTATGTACTATATGATTCCATTTACATAGCAACCTTGAAATCAAGTGTTAGTGATGGAGAATAAATCAATAGTTAACAGGGTTAGAGGAGGGGAAGGCATTCTAATGGATAAATGTTATAAATGAGTTTTTTTGTGGTGATGGAACAAGTCCATATCTTGATTGAATAGTGTCTATGCAAATCTACACATATAATACAATGTCACATATTTACACATCAAAAAATGAGTTTCATTTACAAGCCGGTAAAATCAAAATAAAGTCTGTATGTCATATGTCAATATTACTGTGCATGCGTGCTAAGTCACTTCAGTCATATCTAACTCTTTTGACCCTATGAACTGTAGCCCACCAGGGCACTATATCCATGAGATTCTCCAGGCAAGAATACTAGAATGAGTTGCCATACCCTCCTCCAGGGGATCTTCCCAACCCAGGGTTTGAACCCCACATTTCTTTCATATCCTGACTTGGCAGGTAAGTCCTTTATCATCAGTGCCACCTATGAAGCCCCAGTTATACTGTGCAAATGTCAGTTCCCCGCTTTTTGGAATGCATTGTGGTTACATAAGATATATATAAGATATCACCATGGGGAGAACTGAATGAAGAGCATACAGAAACTTGCTGGGATATTGATGCAGCTTGTTTAGGTCCACAATAATTGTTAAATAAACATGTTGAGTAAATAAACTCAGAATACTTATGTACTATTAGTGAGGAAGGCATGGCAATGCACTCCAGTATTCTTACCTGGAGAATCCCTTGAACAGAGGAGCCAGGCGGGGTATAGTCTGCAATCTTGCAGACTGGGACACAACTGAAGCAACTTAGCATGCATGCTGCAAGCCATATAGCATGCATTTCAAATTAAAATGACAACTTATTACCTATGTAATAGGTTTTAAAGCAGTTAGAAACTGCAAAATGATGTCTGTGAAGTTTGACCATTTTCTCTGTGAAAAATATACTCAAATAACTTTCTAGCAGTACACAATCTTTAAAATAAATGGGTATATGAATTAAAAGGGGCTTCCCTGGTGGCTCAGATGGTAAAGCATCTGCCTGCAATGTGGGAGACCCAGGTTCGATCCCTGGGTTGGAAAGATCCCCTGGAGAAGGAAATGGCAACCCACTCTAGTACGCTTGTCTGGAAAATTCCATGGACAGAGGAGCCTTGTAGGCTAAAGCATATGAAAGTAAAAGTGCTAGTCTCTCAGTCATGTCTGACCTTTGCGACCCCATGGACTGTAGCCTGCCAGGCTCCTCTGTCCTTGGGATTTTCCAGGCAAGAATATTGGAATGGGTTGCCATTACCTTCGCAAGGGGATCTTCCCAGCCCAGGAATTGAACCCAGGTCTCCCCAGTTGCAGGCAGACTCTTTACTGTCTGAGCCACCACGACAAACCAAAATGGTGTATGAGTTAAACTATTTTCTCTGTGAAAAATATACTCAAACAACTTCCTAAGCAGTATACAAGCTTTAAAATAATTCGGTACATAACTTAAAAGATATATGAGCTAAAATAAATGGGTACATGAGTTAGAACACGTTATTATTTTAGAAAGAACTTTTATATTTGGAATTTAGCAGGTATTCTAGCTAAATTGAAAGAAAATAAGGTATGGAATGGAAAAACAATCACGTCTATATTATTTTATAATTTTCTTTCTTTATACTGATGAAGTATATTTCTAGTTAAATTTTGTCATAAACATGGATTCGCCTTAGAGAAGAAGATAACAGTGCACAATGATAAAGAATGTAACTTGCTAATTTGATCACTACTCATTTTGTCTCGCTTGTGGTAGACAGAAAGATTTCCCTTATGTACCCTTGTCCCACTTTTCCTTGAATGGTTTCATGGGCCATATTTCTGAAATGAAGCAGAGAACTAAGGAGAAAGAGAACTGTTCATTTCTGGCTTTAGTTCTCCTATTTTCCTGAGACTGTTGATTTTCATAGTAAAAGCATTGTGTTGAATGGTTCCTTTGTGAAAAATCTATTATAATATTTTTTTTCAGGCAGACTAATTACCTAACAACAGAAACAGTGTATTACAGAAAATTCACTATTATCTCTTCTAAAAAGAAACAGAACTTTTCAGAAGAGAGAGGGAAAAAATCAACAGAACAAACAAAGCAGTCTGTTTGAGGACAAAGGAAATTTAATGAAAGAGACACCATGATGGCTGGTTCTTTGTTATGAGGATTGGTGATTACTGTTAAATAAAAGGGCAAATCGTTATTAGAAATTTTGGGTAATTACTTCAATAAATTCTTTCCTTTCATATTGAAGATCATATCTGACTTTGATGATATCTTTTTTAATGTGTCCTTCAAAAGATTGTGCATAAGAGAGAGAGAGAAAGAAATTATCAGAATATGATAGCAGAAGATGTCATCCAAATAATTTTAAGACAGTAGATTTAGGTAGTAAATCTATGGCTATACAAAAAAAAGTTCCAATTATTCTAGCATGCATTATTACTTATAAAAGAAATAGTTGCTATATCCTTGAATAAAATACTTTGAAACACTGTTTTAAAGCAACTGTTTATTGATTTCCAGGCTTTTTACTGGACAGTTGAAACTGAGACATGAATAAACATGGCTCCTTTCCTTGAGAAAGCTGTATTTAAATGGACAGAAACATAATACAATTAGCATATGGTAGTAGATTGAATTTTGTCCCCTGAAAAGATAAATTCAACTGCTAACTCTTGATTTCACCAATGTGACCTTATATGGAAACAGAATCTTTGCAGATGTAATTTATTAATGGTCTCAAGATGATACCTCACTGGATTTAGAGTGAACTGGAAATCTGATGACTGGTGTTCTCATAGGAGAGGACACAGAGACCCATGAGGGGAAAAAAAAATGCCATGTGAAGAGGGAGACTAGAAAGCTTTACTTTATGTCTTTTTCATCCTGGGACTAGCAAACACATTCTCCTGAGAAAGGCAGATGTACAAGAGTGCAAATAGAGACATGAAGATGTAGGAATGGACCAGCCCCACTAAATTTTCTGCTTTAATCCAAATAAATCCAAGGTATGGAAAAATATATGCCACCCTTTTCATGGGAGGAACTTTGAAGTTTCATGGGAAAAGATAAGAATACAAGAGTTGTTGAAAGAGGCCAGTAATACAATCAACCATACTTGGCTATATGGTGCAACGCATTCCCACATTTTCTGCTGCATTTCAGAATATTTTCCTCCCTAAGACTCTAAGTTATTGTCTCACTTCTTAGATCTCTAATAAATGGATTGCCCTTTGGTTCAGTCCCTGAAGCCCTTTTCTTTTCTATGTACTCTCCTTTGCAGTTTTTTCATCTAGATCCCTAAGCTACAGATAATACACATTCCTTAAAAGAAGGGATTTTTTTTTTTAACAGATATGATCCATGTGTATATACAAGAGCTTGGCCCACATGTATGCTCATCCATTAAAATCTATTTTTGAATGAATGAATCTGTAAATTAGTATGATGATGACTCGGGGACTCTTTCGTTAACTTGTTCTTTGAACTCTAGACATGTATATCTCACTCTCTCATTGATATATCTGTTCCAATGTCTTTTAAGGATTTCAAGTTAACCTTTTGTTTAACTACATTTGATTAATTTAGCTTTTGGTTGATTAAATTACATATATTTTGGTTAACCTTTATTTAACTAAATTACATATCTTTCCTGCCAATCTTCTACAAATAAGCAAATGGCAAATCTATCTTTCCACTTGGTAATACCAAAAACCTTGAAATTGTCTCTGATTTCTCTCTTTCTTTCATGCCTGATATTAATAGTACATATGTGTATGTCTGTAACCACTTTGGAAGTTGACCTGGCAATTTCTTATTAAGTTAAATATGCTCATGGAGGCATTTTTCATATTAAACCCATGCTGGAAACAACCCAAATACCCATTAACAAGAGACTAGATGAACAAAGTTTGGATATTCACACGATTAAATGCTACCCAGAAATAAAACTGAAGAATTTACTGATGTATGCAACACCATAGATGAACCTCAAAAACACTATGATGAGTTAAAGAAATCAGGATAAACAGGAATACATATGATTCAACTTATATAAATTTCTGGAATAGGCATAACCCATTTATGAGGAAAGTAATCAGAACAACATTTTGCCTTTGATGGGGCCATGGATGGACTGGGAAGAAAAATAATGAATATTACTGAAATGATAAAAAAGCTCATGCAATGATACAACGTATGTTATTGCCGGTATAAGAAATTGCCAAAATTCTCTGGATTCTAAGCTTTGGTGAATGCATTTCACTATATATATTTTTCCCTTTTTACCCAAAGTGGATAATCCATTGAAATATCTTTTTTTTTAATTCCCCTTTATTTTATATATATAGCATGTATTATAGGCCTTCCTTGGTGGCTCAGAGGTTAAAGCGTCTGCCTCCAATGCAGAAGACCTGGGTTCGATCCCTGGGTTGGGAAGATCCCCTGGAGAAGGAAATGGCAATCCACTCCAGTATTCTTGCCTGGAGAATCCCATGGATGGAGAAGCCTAATAGGTTACAGTCCATGGGGTCGCAAAGAGTCGGACACGACTGAGCGACTTCACCTCACCTCAGCATGTATTATATATATATTATGTACAATAGTTTATATTTAAGCAATATATTGCGTAGATTTGCATGTTCTATCATGATATATCATATCATGTGTGATTCTGAAATTCGCTCCAAGTTTCTTTTCATGAGGCAAAGGAATCAGATTTAATATGATTAAATTAATCAATCTTTCCTTTCAGTTTACAGTTTACTTTGGTTGTGTTTCATTTAAAGCTTTCAATTCCACTCTGAACATCTGAAAGTATCTTTAATAATTTCTTTTCTTAAGTTTTGGTTTTCAGATTTAAGTCCCCTGACCACCTGATGAGGATCTGTGTCACTTATTTCCATTTGGATGACCGATTGTTCCAGCAGATTATTGAAGATGTCACCTTTTTTGTTTGTTTTCTTTCCCCTCGGAACTACCCTGTTCTGCCATATATAATTTCCTGTAAATATGTGGGGTTCTGTTTCTAGAGGCTTAATTATGCTGTACTTCTCTACCCTTTGGTACCATCACACTGGCGTAACTTCTAGAAATGTTTCTAGTTACACTGTAGTTAAATACATACTGCTGCTACTGCTAAGTCACTTCAGTCGTGTCCGACTCTGTGCGACCCCATAGATGCCAGCCCCCCAGGCTCTGCCATCCCTGGGATTCTCCAGGCAAGAACACTGGAGTGGGTTGCCATTTCCTTCTCCAATGCATGAAAGTGAAAAGTGACAGTGAAGTCGCTCAGTCGTGTCCGACTCTTGGCGACCCCATGGACTGCAGCCCACCAGGCTCCTCTATCCATGGAATTTTCCAGGCAAGAGTACTGGAGTGGGGTGTCATTGCTTTCTCTGCAATACATACCATTACCCATCAATTCCTTGTTTGCTAAGATAATTTATCAACAATGGGTTGAAGACTTTCACAAATGCTTTTCCATTTCAGTAATGGAAAATTTCACATGGTGTTTTGCCTTTAATTTGTTAATATGCAAATGTTATTGAGAGAGTTTCTAATTGTGAATCAAAATTGCATTTTTTTTTCTTAGCATAAACCTACATTGATTATAAATTCTTTGAAATACAGTATCAAGCTTATTTCTGATGTCAAGTCTCTTAACACACATTTGGTTATAGTCTCTCTGTTTTCATTCTCTGAATAGGTTTGTATAAGATTGAGATCATGTGTTTAAATGTTACATACCACTTTATAAATTATATGAACCTAGCATTTTCATATTTTATACTACACATTCCATGTATTTGATAGTTATAATAGTATTAAACTATTTATCTTTAATTCAGTTTTTTAGTTGGATATATGTGGCTCTTTGTCAAGGCTATTCTGAATAGTCAAAAACACAGATGGAGTCTACATGCTTAGGTGCTTGTTTGTGTCTAGTTGATTAGGCTATGATGTCCGGTTATTCGATCAAACACAAATCTAGGTACTATTGTTGAAGTATTTTATAGATGTGGATAAATTCTGTAATCAGATAACTTTAAATAAAGGAGATAATTATTGATAATTTAGTTAGACCTTATCCAGTCAGTGGAAAGGTCTTTAAAAAAAAACAAACCTCAAATATTTCAGAGAATGAGGAAATGATTGCAGCAATGGGTACCACTCAATAATCCTCAGCATCCCAGCCTCTTTTACAAATATTGAACTTGCCAGCCCCCACTATAGGCATAAATCAATTCTTTGAAATCTCTTTGATTCTACTGGTCTGTTTCTCTGAAGAATCTTGACCGATATGTATCTCAGTTGAGATCTCATTTTTTAAGCTCTATCTTTGTTGTTTCAACTTCCTCAGTCAGAAGCTACTCTAAGTCATGGTTTCAGACTTTGTTGAGCAGCAGACACTTTACAGCCTTTGCTTCAAACCTTGTCTTTTGGTTCAGTCACCAATCTCTCTCATAAACCACTGTTCATCCTCAATAGATCAGAGGAGCTAAAATTTTGGTCCCACTGCCTTTTACAGAATCCAGCAGACTGATATGTTTCATCCTGATGATAATTTTGGGCTTCAATTCCTCAGGATATTTATCTTGATTTTGAGGCTAGATCATCTTCCTTACATATTATAGTAGAATTTATGCATCAAAGTATTCTGCACTATATCCCTCACTTACTCTTTCTACATACAGATATATATCTATACATTTAGGAAAATCATTATTTTTGTTTTATTTTTTCGAGGGAAATATAACTGTAAATGATTTCCCACTGAGTAGGTACCTGCTATTTTCTTTCTATTATAAGCATTTAAGATGAAAGAGTTTGAGATAAAACTTTATGGTGATGTGCCATATGAAGAATGAATTTTAGGAAATGGTTGACCAGTTAGAGCAGGAAAAAACTATGCATTGTATTCTCTCTGTGTTTTAACCTTCTACTTGTGTCTGATGTCTTATATACATAATATAATGCCATAGATTGATGATAATGAAAACTCAATGCTTAAAAATGTAAAAATGTCTTGAGAATCCTCAAGGTTAATCCTTAATTTGTCTAGAAAAAAGAATTCTACCTTTGGAAAGAAGGATAATTATAAACATATCTAATGGATTGGCAGGTTCACTTGGATTTATCAATTTGTTTCAAAACGTCTATTTTATAGTGTTTCTGTGAGTCATAATAAAGGATGAAAGAAATGTGCATTTGAGCCTGACACAGGAAATTCAATCCTGTGAAGGCAATTTACAGGAAGAAGAGAGTGCAGAGATTTATTCCTAAACTGGGAGAAGCTACAAACTGCCAAACAAATGAGCTCAAAGCTTATGGGATAAAGATGGGGTTCACCAGGTTTGCCTCTCTAAAAATAATTTTCAAAAATATCATTCCTATAAAAGATTAGGGGCTTCCCTCGTGGCTCAGCTGGTAAAGAATCTGCCTGCAATGCGGGAGACCTGGGTTCAATCCCTGGGTTGGGAAGATCCCCTGGAGAAGGGAACAGCTCTCACTCCAGTATTCTGGCCTGGAGAATTCCATGGACTGTATAGTCTGTGGGGTCGCAAAGAGTCAGACACGAATAAACGACTTTCACTACTGCTAAGATATTCAAGGTTAGACTTGTGATTACCATATATAGAAAACTGAGATGTCAGAAGATTGACCTTAACTCACCTGCAAACATTTTTTTTTTGTCCCTGCAACAAGAATTCAATTCATGGAACTTAGTTTTCACTAAAGCTTCGAAACAATATATCTCTAAATCATATGGAAATAGGTTTTGCAGAGATATTCACATGCATAATATAGAAAAGAACCATGTAGATGGTATCAAAATGTTAAAACTGGGTACCACATCTGGAAAAGCAGTCATAATTTGTCATCTCAGAAAGCTATACTGATCTATGTTTGTTTGCTGCTTTGTTTCTCAAAAAGATTTTAAAAAATGTGATATTGCTAGTGAGTTCAAACTTCTAATGATCTGCTCAAACTGAAACTTTTCAAATGTACTTACTATTCTCAAATTCCAGTAAAGGAGACTCTTCATGCTTAATAATTCCAATATGTTTATAGTTCAAGGTCAACAATCTTTAGAATGTAATGTATACTGAAATGTAAGAATCATGAAAAGTATAATTTCTATGTTGTTTAAAATTAAAATCAATTTTTAGGTGCACATTACTTACAATACCTCTAGCTAAAGTTGTTCAGTTGTGTCCAACTCTTTGTGACCCCATGGACTGTAGCCCTCCAGCCTCTTCTGTCCGTAGAATTCTCCAGTCAAGAATACTGGAGTGGGTAATCATTCCTTTCTCCAGAGGATCTTCCCAACCCAGGGACTGAGCCTGGATCTCCTGCATTGCAGGCAGATTCTTTACCATCCGAGCCACCAAACTATTTTTCAAATGTACAGAAAGATTATTTTATAATTTAAGATGTGTGGAAGGTGATTTCTGGAACTTTGAAGAACTATGCTACCTCTCAATTAAAATATTAGTCATAAGCTGTAGATAAAAATTAAAAAGTCAATAGCATAACAGTTAAGTATGTAACAATAAACTGACTATGTTGTTCTTATTCAGTCACCAAGTTGTGAACCAGACATGGAACAACAGACTGTTTCCAAACTGGGAAAGGAGTATATCAAGGCTGTATACTGTCACCCTGCTTATTTAACTTACATGCAGGATACATAATAAGAAATGCTGAGTTGGATGAAGCACAAGCTGGAATCAAGATTGGCGGGAGAAATATCTCGCAGAAGAAATAACCTCAGATACACAGAAGACACCACCCTTATGGCAGAAAGTGAAGAAGAACTACAGAGCATCTTAATGAAAATGAAAGAGGAGAGTGAAACAGCTGGCTTAAAACTAAACATTCAAAAAACTGAGGTCATATCATCCAGTCCCATCGCTTCATGGAAAATAGATAGGGAAACCATGGAAACAGTGACAGATTTTATTCTCTTGGGCTCCAAAATCACTGCAGATGGTGGCTGTATCCATGAAATTCAAAGAAGCTTGCTCCTTGGTAGAAAAGCTATGACCAAACTTTGACAGCATATGAAAAAGCAGAGACATTACGTTGCCAACAAAGGTCCATCTAGTCAAAGTTATGGTTTTTCCAGTAGTCCACTATAGATGTGAGAGTTGGACTGCAAAGAAAGCTAAGCACTGAAGAATTGATGCTTTTGAACTGTGGTGTTGGTGAAGATTCTTGAGAGTCCCTTGGATTCCAAGGAGATTAACCCAGTCGATCCTAGAGAAAATCAGTCCTGAATATTTGAAAGTGAGAGAGTCAATTCCTAGGTAGGTTGATAAGAAGTCCAGAGGTCCCCAAGGAGAGAGGGGTCTGGAATTTTCAAGGAGGAAGAAAGGACAGAATTTTTTTCTTCCCTCTACATTCCTTAGTCTTAGTCACTTAATACATTTGGTTTTTTTGTTTGTTTGTTTTAGCCTGACTGATGATTACACAACTAACGTCTTGGTTTGGATTCTGTACTAAGGATTATATAGCAGAGATGTATCCTGCTTGAGGACAGTTTCTCCTTCCTGAGGACCTTCTGGCTAATCCTGTTATCTTGAAATATGAATTGAGCAAGTGGATCTCTTTGCAACCTTCAGACATTCATTGTAATAGTGGGCACCCTTTCTGCCCCCTTCTGACGTCTGTCAGAAGCTTTCTCTATCCCCTTTATACTTTAATAAAACTCTATTGCACGAAAGCTCTGAGTGATCGAGCCTCATCTCTGGGCCAGGATTGAATTCTTCTCTTCTGGAGGCCAAGAATCCCAATGTCTTTTCGTTGGTCAGCAACAACCTATCAAAAGGACTGATGCTGAAGCTGAGACTCCAATACTTTGGCCCCCTGACGTAACTAGTAACTGACTCTTTGTAAGACCCTGATGCTGGGAAAGATTGAAGACAGGAGGAGAAGTGGATGACTGAGAACCAGTTGGTTGGATGGCGTCACCAACTCAATGGACATGAGTTTGAGCAAGCTCTGGAAGTTGGTGATGGACAGGGAAGCCCGGTATGCTGCAGTCCATGGGGCTGCAAACAGTTAACATGATTGAGCAACTGAATTGAACTGCCTGAACTGAAGCTGTGTCCTACTCTTCACTACCCCATGATCTGCAGCACACCAGGCTTCCCTGTCCCTCACCATCTCCCAGAATTTTCCCAAGTTGATGTCCATTGAATTGGTGATGCCATCCAACCATCTCATCCTCGGTCACCCTCTTCTCCTGCCTTCAGTCATTCTCAGCATCAGGGTCTTTCCCAATGAGTCAACTGTTCACATCAGAAGCAGACTATATTTATAAACTGCCAAAAGTGATGAAATATGGAAACAAATTGTGCCTTCTAATAGAATTAATGTACTCAAAGTGAGGTTTATAAAATCTTCCATATTTGAGACTTAATGATCTCTTATCTGATAACATGCCCCTGACCTTGAAAAATCTGATTGATCCTTTTTTTCATATACAGTTTTATCATTGTATTTAATTGAAAAAAATAATAGAAACATATTTTTAAGTGTTATTTCACAGTATGGAAAATGTGAACAGCTCTTACAAAAGCCTGAGCTTCAACTTCTCAAGGTGACTCTAATCTACATTTCCACAGAAAATGAGAGTATATATTGTCATAATGTGTTTCTATGGTAACTATTTTTATGCTGAAAATAAGCTAATGAATCTCACAAGAAGATTGCCCTTCATGGGCTTTAAACAAATGACTGTGTTTTTTTATTTATCTACTCTGAATGTTCTTCAGCATCCATTATTCTGATCTTGGCTCACTCAAAAATAGCAAAAGGATTGAGGTTGTTTGAGGCTCTATTTACTGAGAAGCAACATGTAGTTAACTGAGCAGGTTAGATAAGTGATTTAACTAGGAAACGATAGATCAGGATTAGTTTTATTTTGGGGTTTGCATGCTAAGTTGCTTCAGTTGAGTCCAACTCTTTGCGACCCTATGGACTGTAGCCCTCCAGGCTCCTCTGTCCATGGGATTCTCCAGGTAAGAATACTGGAGTGGGTTGCCATGCCCTCCTCCAGGGGATCTTTCTGATCCAGGGATAGAACCCACGTCTGTTATATCCCCTGTATTGGCAGGTCGGATCTTCCACTAGTGCCACCTGGGAAGCCCATTTCAGGGTATATTGGTGTTAAAACCAAGGTTTCCATGGAGACAGTGATATGGAATGAGATGAAACATGAATGATGCAAATTCCCAGGAAAATAAAAGATTTACTCAGTTACAAGGGCTCCCTGGTGGCTCAGTCAGTAAAGAACTTGCCTGCAATGCAGGAGATGTGAGTTCCACTTCTGGGTAAGGAAGATCCCCTGGAGAAGGAAGTGGCAACCCATTCCAGTATTCTTGCCTGGAAAATTCCATCGACAGAGGAGCCTGGTGGGCTATAGTTTATGGAGTCGCTAAGAGCCAGACACGACTGAGCATCTGAGCATGTTCAGCATAAGCATAAACATATTTAGTGTTGTGATATTTACTGACAACACAAGTAAGTTCACATTAAAGAAAAACACACACATAAGGCACTTGCAGATTTTTTTAACTGTCAGTGTTCCCAAGGATGGTGCCAAGGTATTGGGTTGGCCAGAAAGTTCATTCAGGATTTTCTAGTATGGAAAATAAGAATGAACTTTCTGGCCAACCCGGTGTATGAGACAACCAAAGCTCCCTGTCTTGAACATTGCCCTGCATTGTCTCACATCTCAGTGACTCATCATCCAATGCAAAATGGGAACAATGATATTTTTCCTAATTCTTTGATAAGATTATTTTGAGAATAAAATAAGAGATCAAGGTAGGTTCTTCCACTAATCAGTATGCTCTTTGATAATCAATTGCTTTTTTCTTTCAAGATACCTTTTTTTTTCCCTAATCTTAATTGCAGTTCAATTGGTTTACAACGTTGGGTTCATTTCTGCCGCACAACGCAAATCCGCCATAATGACGCATGTACCACGCCTCTCTTGGGCCTCCCTCTCCTCCCCATCCCAGCCCTCTAAGTTAACAGAGAACCTTTTCAGGCTGGGCTCCCTGGGCTGAAGTGCTTAGTGTTTTCAGGTGACCTGAGCAGGTTCCCATCTCTCTCCAGTCTGGAGACTTACTCCCAGAGCTCACAAAAGTTCTTGAAATAGAGTATGGGAAAGCGTCAAAGCAAAAGATCTGTGATAGTCACGATAAATTGCTTCTGGTGATAAAATTATCTCCAGCTTAAGAAACTGAAAGCCAGTCTTGGTACAGTTGGATATGTAAGTGATGTCTCATTACACTGTCGTGGTGGCATCTCAGGAAGATAGCAATTCGGTCTTTTATAGAAGAAATGTCCTTCATTCCGTCCACATTCCCCGCTTTGGCCGTACATGGCTCTCAAGTTCTTCAGCATTGCTACCCTTCCAATCCTTTGGGCCAGCATCAGATGTGCAGAGAGTCCTGTGATGGTGGCCACTAAATGGCAACGGGTCACCAAAACACTCGCATGTGGAACCCTGGGTTGTCATAACAGGTATGTGAATATCCTGTAGCCATCTTGTCGCAAGGAACCCAAGCTCCAGGGAGACAAGAAATGTAGGGGCTCCTGTCACTGCCCCAGCTGAGGCTAACCATTCCCTGGGTAAAATCTTAATTCCCTCGGTTCTGCAAGAATAATAATATGGTTGCTTTGAACTACTGTTGTGGAGTCATTGTTACCCAGCAATAGTGATTGCGAAGCAATTTTGTTCCAGAGGTGAGATGGTGAGATTTATAGGCTTTGAATTAATGTCCTAACAGAATGAAACTGTGGGAGTGTGTGTGTGTGTGTGTGTGTGTGTGTGTGTGTGTGTGTGAGAGAGAGAGAGAGTGTGTGTGTGTGTGTGAGAGTGTGTGTGTATGGGGGAGGAGATATCATGCATGTGAGAGAAATGTAAATAATTTGTTGTCAGAGGACACCATGCAGTGATTCCAAAGCAGAGTTCCCAAATTCTTCAACACATCCCCTGTTAAGAAGTGGAACCTGTGCCCTTTTGTATTCAGCCTGCCAATAATGAACTTCGGGCTAACTTGTCCTGCGGCACTTAGACCTGGAATAGTCTTTTTCTTTTAAAAGTCCATATGGACTTTACTGAACAATCATTTACAAGCTAAAATGCACGTATTTTCAGAGTACGGTTTGATGAGTTTTGACAATTATAAATATCTGTAGAGCCACCACTCCTTTAGCTTCTAGAGCACTTCTAGAAAACTGTCTGGAACCAAGCGGCCCTTTCCAGACATGTTTTTCTCCTCTTACTCGCCTGTCAGGGTCATGAATCCCCATATAGGTGTGACTCCCCTCCCCCCGCCATCTCACTCAGGCAACCATTGTTCTGAGTTCTATCAGCACAGATTTGATTTTATTTGCTGGAGATGTGAGCTCCAGTTTCACGCTTTATAGCAGCTAGAGGGATGGGCCAGCCCAAAGTGAAAGCCCGGAGTAGCACGCCTGCCTCTCAGGAGCAGGGAACCTGAAAGGCTCACCTTGGGAGTGAGTCTGGAGACTCCGCTCTCTAGGTCATTAGTGAGACCAGAAAATCCCAGAGGTTTGGCTCAGGACAGCAAGAGACCTCAGGCACTTGGCTGCTGCTGCTGCTGCTAATTTGCTTCAGTCGTGTCCGACTCTGTGCGACCCCATAGATGGCAGCCCACCAGGCTCCCCTGTCCCTGGGATCCTCCAGGCAAGAATAATGGAGTGGGTTGCTATTTTCTTCTCCAATGCATGAACGTGAAAGTGAAAAGGAAAGTGAAGTCGCTCAGTCGTGTCTGACTCTTAGTGACCCCATGGACTGCAGCCTACCAGGCTCCTCTGTCCATGGGATCCTCCAGGCAAGAGTTGGAGTGGGGTGCCATTGCCTTCTCCCCAGGCACTTGCCAAGAGAAATAAAATCCCTATTTAGAAGGAAAAGCTAGTGTCCTGTGATACAAGTTCTGAGAACCATCCATCACTTGTAAGTATTCTTGCTACTCCACTGCACAAAAGAATAACAGAGTCTAACCACAAGAAAATAATTTTATAAAGTAGATATTACTTTTTCTTTTCCAAAATAGCCAGAACTATTTATGATACTAACATGAGAGGCAAAAAAAGAGGAACTATCTAGTTTTTGGATTAAAGAAGCTAGAAAAGTGTGAAAATTAAAAGCAAGAGGGAAAAAAAAAGATCTCTGATTGCATCCTGGGTTGTTTATTAAGACAATAATACAAATCATTAGGACAATAGGTACATTTAGTTATGAAGTGTATGTGGCAGCCTATAATCTGTTCTCAACCAATGCACCATCCATAACAGGCTTTAGGATCTAGCATCTCATTAGGTGAAGAAACAAAAATCAGCAACACTGCCTTCTAAACTACTGTGAAAGCAAAAGTCTTGCTGAGATGAAGTCAGGACAAAGAGAGTCAGTTCCCCGGGTGGGAGACTTGACCTGGAACCCTAAGTCCACTGAGTCCCCCTACTCTTGGAGTTTGCACATCGGTGTCTGCCTCTGTGGTGGACATTTCTGTGCGTTTCACTTGTACAATGTCAACTTTTGTTACTATATTCTTTATTTAGATATCTCAGTGTTTTCAACTGAGTTTTATTTAAGTCTTACAGTCCTCACTCTGAGATGTTTATGGATGCTTATATCTGTTGATCTAATTTGTTGATCCAAGTTTTAACTTTAAAACAGCAACCTTATTTCTCTCTTATGTTTTCACAATTCTTTTCAGCCTTGCTCTTCAAAAGAAAATTATCAGAGAAAATGAATATAAAATACCAGCATTTTTCCTTTAATGTATTTAATGGCTAATTAGTTATGTACATCTGAATATAATAGATGGCTGATACTAAAAACAGAAGAGAAAATCTTTTTTAAGATCTTTAACATCTACTGTTTGATCACTGGTGGGTCATTATTTCCTGTTTATGTTACTATAGCTCAATCTGAAGACTTAATATTAATGTGTTTGCATTAGCTTGTGATATATAGCCACATTTATCCTATGAGTAGGTCATGGGGAATTTTTGTATTGTCTTAAATTTTGGTTTCATTCGTTAATGCAGAAAGAGTTCAAGACTCTTCACTAAATTACTTCTTAAGACTAATATAATTCCCTCAAGAAATTACGACCTTCATTTTTGGATTTAAAAGTAAAGGTCAACAATAAAACAAACAGCCCTCAGTCTCCATGCCAATATGTAAGAATTTGGGAATGATTACTTCAATTTCTTTCTCTATTAGTTTAAAATATCATTTTAACTCCTTTCATATTTTTCCTTTTATCTGAGAAATATTTTGTTTAATGTAAACTAATGGGATTTAAGAATGAGGTTTGGATCTGTCTCTTATACACATCTAGATGTGTATAAGAGACAGGAAAAGAACCATCCTTTCATATTTTTCCTTTTATCTGAGAAATATTTTGTTTAATGTAAACTAATGGGATTTAAGAATGAGGTTTGGATTTAATACACAAGGAGATAATCCTTAATGGCAAAAGAAATCTAAAAATATTAGGCCAATGATAAATATATTGTGATTTTCTTTTTTAGAAGTTGGTATCATGACTTCTTAATGTAACAGAAAACAAGCTATCCAAAAAGGGTTCATGTACATTTTCCATTGCATAAAATTTTTACAGTACATCTTTAGCTGGATAATCCAATACAAATACAAAAAATAAAATAAAAACTGTTCAAATTTTATCTGGAAATGGAAAAATTCAAAATAATATTGTGGTTGTATGATCTCTAGGGCAAATTAAATGAGTTGCTATGATGATTAAATAAAATAATACATCTTAAATACTGAAAATATTTGGGATGATGATTTTTACCCATTTTTCTGGCCAATAATTTAATTTGAAGATGTCAAATATAATAAGAAAACTCACAAGCAATGTACATTGAACCTCAAGTAATCATCATCTAGATTGATTAATTGACCACATCTTTCCATATCTGTACTCCACACACACATACACAAACATCTGATGCCAAAATATTTGAAGAGTATATATGGCATTTCATGCCTAGACATTTAGTATCTTCTAAGAAAAACACATAAACACATTATCTGATACAAACACAATCTATCATACTCAGAAAATATAACATGAACATCAGTTCAGTTCAGTTCAGTCGCTCAGTTGTATCCGACTCTTTGTGACCCCATTAATTGCAGCACGCCAGGCCTCCCTGTCCATCACCAACTCCCGGAGTTCACTCAAACCTTTTGTAACAATATACTTCATAACCAAACCTGCCCATTGTCCAATAATTTGCATTATTGTCTTAAAAAACAATCCAACATGCAATTGGAGATCTTTCTGGATGTGATTTTCATGACTTTCTAGTTTCTGTTATCTAGAACAGTTGTCCTTTTTTTTTTTTTTTTTTT
Organism: Cephalophus harveyi; assembly: GCA_006410635.1. Lineage (NCBI taxonomy): Eukaryota > Metazoa > Chordata > Mammalia > Artiodactyla > Bovidae > Cephalophus > Cephalophus harveyi. The sequence goes on along the minus strand of SJYT01015607.1, from coordinate 358,566 downwards.
CTTTTTTTGTCTCTCAAGGTAGTGTCATAAATAGTTCCGGTTATTTTGCAAAATGCCATATCTGTTTTTTAACCATTATTTTCTTGTGGTTAGACTCAAGCTGTGCTTTTGGGCAGTGGGGTAGCAAGAATATACACAGGTGATGTACGTTTCTCAGAGCATTCATCGCAGGACACTAGCTTTTCCTTCTAGATAGGGTTGTTTTTTTTTTTTTTTTCTCTTGCCAAGTACCTGAAGTCTCTTGCTGCCCTGAGCCAGAGCTCTGGGGTCCTCTGGTCTGGCTAAGGCCCTAGCAGAGTAGGGTCTCCATCCCCACTCCCAAGTTTAGTCCCCCAGGTGCTCTGCCTTTGAAGAGCAAGGCGACTCTAGTGGGCTTCCACTCTGGGCTGGCCCTGCACTGCCGCCCCATTCCTCCAGCTGCTGGAATCAACTGAAAAATGACTGCTCTCCTCTTCGACCCAAGGTTGAGGGCCATGGGGTAAGTCCAGAAAGCGGGTGGGAAGGCTTCTTTAAGGCTTTCATCCCCAGGACTCTCATTGCTGTCATCACAGTTGGTTACAGAGTTATTTTTAGCAGGAGTTGCTCTCCAAGGAGACAAATGTCTTGGGGCCAGATCCTGCTCAGTTTTATGGTTTGGCGTTCTTGTGTGCATGCATGCTAAGTCACTTCAGTCATGTCCAACTTTTTGGGACCATGTGGACTGTTGCTCGCCGGGCCCCTCTGTCCATGGTATTCTCGAGGCAAGAATATTGGAGTGGGCTGTCTGTGCCCTATCCCCAGAGCATCTTCCCGACCCGGTGATCAAACCTGTATCTCTTATGTCTCCTGCACTGGCAGTGGGTTCCTTACTACTAGTACCACCTGGGAAGTCCCTGGAGTTCTTATTCTTACCTGAATATTGAAACAGCAATTTGTCACTGTTTTAGTACATTTTTCATGCTACTAAGATGTGTATTTTTTTAACTTTTAAAAATATCTTTGGAGGGAGATTCGATTCAAATGGTGTAGACTACCAATATTAAAAGAAGTCTTACTGATTTTTTAATTCTTTATTTTCAAATTCCTTTATTTAGAAAGAGCAATATACACACCATTTCAGTTTATCTTAAAAGACCAGTCACTTCTCAACACAGTAAAGGTGACTTTCTTCTTTTCAATTAAAATAAGCTGTTCTTCCTAATTTTATTACAGACTTCTATATTGCTAAGCCTAGTATGGTTCAACTTATTAGTTCTCAACTCACAGTTTTTATTAGCTTATGTGATTGCCAACCACTGAATCATAAAACATCATTCTTGGCGTAAATTTTGAAAACCCATTGACTTCGGGGCCATATTCTACATCACTTAAGCCTTCATTTCTCTCCCTTCTCATGTTTATTCTACTTTAAACTTACGTCTTGTTACTAAGAAAAGCTGACTCTTTGGGAAAGACCCTGATGCTGGGAAATATTGAAGGCGAAAGGAGACTAGGGAGGCAGAGGATGAGATGGTTAGGTAACATCACCGACTCAATGCATATGAATTGGAGCAAACTCTGAGAGACAGTGAAGGATGAGGAAGCCTGGCATGCTGCAGTCCATGGGGTCACGAAGAGTTGGACACAATTTAGAGACTAAACAGCAATTGTAATTGTTACTAGGGCAACACATGGCATACATAAGAAGTACATAATAAATGTTAAATCTATCTCTAAGTCATAGGAAAGACCACTGAGTTCCAGACCCATATATCCATTTACTTACTAGATCTTTCCTGGCGTATCCCACAGACACTATCGATTGCACATATCCAAAGCTAATGTCATCACGCCTCACTAAACGTGATGCCAGTTTTGTGAATCATTTCCTGGAAAATGATAATTTCATGATTTCAGTTTCCTAAGTCATAAAATGCAGAGTTGGTTTCCCATCAAACTTTATACCATTTCCCAACTCTTCCATTTCACTCATATCCAATCTATTATCATCCTTTGTGGCTGTCTTCTTAACATCTCCTGAATCTGTATCTCTTTCTCCATTTTCATAATTCATCTCCTAATTCTGGTGTGCATTACATTTTTTTCTTGAACAATTGCCAGAGCCTCTATTCTGTATTAATTTCCTGTGAGTTTAATTCTCTCCAATATATACTCCACCCTAACAATACAATCTTAACAACATAACTTCCCTACTCAAAATGGCTAGGAACTCCATTTAAATCACTTACAAATTTAAGTCACCTACAGAGTACAAAGGTCATTTAAAATCTTGTATGTATCTGCACAGTTCACCTCACCACACTACATGTTTATGCTCTAGAATTACTGTTATTTGTGCTTTCCACATTTTGTTACGGACCAACAGTATCTCCAGGTTTTTTTGCAGAGTGCTCCCTGATATTCATTGATATATCCTCACTTTGCCCTGCATTCCTTTCTTTTATTTTCCCCCTTTGCATTTCATCTAAGATAACATATTTGTGTTAAATCTTCCCTGAAGTCCAAAGAACTATAAATGCCACTGCTGTGGAATTCCACTGCATTTCATATTTAAAGTAAGATATACTGGAATAGTCTGCTTACTTATTAATGTGTCAGCTATTTTAGGAGAGGGTTACTAAAGAAAGTATTGCATATGGTTTCAAAATTAAATTCCAGGAAAATAGTTTTGGAATTAAATTCTGGAGAAGAGTTAGTACAACATAAGTTTCAGCTATTAACACTATTTTTTAGCAATCATGATTAATTCACAGATTGGTTAGTCTTAAAAAAATCTTTAATAAACATGCATTAAATTTATGATTGTATTTATAAATATGGTGCATTCTTATATCATGAGCTCAGGCTTATGAAATTGTAGTGGCAGTCAAAGGAGCATATCTCTAATTCTTTGTCAAATAAATCAGGAGATTTCATAGAAATTGCTAGATCAAATATTATTTTAAGACATACCAGAAATTACAGGTGTCTAAACTCCAGGAAAAAAAAATAGATATAAGAATCTGGAATGAGATCAATGTACAACATTGGCTTTATACACCAACGTATCCCAAGTAAAGGACTTCTTATTGAGGCTGTATTGAGGATGTGGTCCTTTGTAGTACTCAAAGCCTTAGCTATTTCAAAGTCTATGGAAATACTGTATAAATATTCTCAGCAGGTGGTCTAGCCTCTTGAATAGATGTGGAATATGATATATGCAAATTGTAAATCTTGCTAGGATTACTTTATCCACTTTGCTCTATGAAGCTATGACTTTGAAGATGGTTATTATCATAACAGAAATATCAGAAGAGATCGCTTTACAATGAAGTTGTATACATATTCAGGTCACTGCTGTGCACTTTCTGAAATTATTGGAGGGGAAATCCACCAGTTTCATTTTTTCTTGCACAAGGACTGGAGATATATGTATATGTGTATACATACATACCAATGCATAGTTCTACACAACTTATAAATAAATTACATAGATGAAAAATATACAGAATTTCTTTCTTTAAAGTTAAATCTGTTTAAAAATTTTTGGAGGACCATACCTTAAATGTTACTTGTTTCATAGACATGTAAAATTGATTAATTGGATAGAACAGCTGCAAAATTGATGAAGTCACACACAGATTCCAAGTCAATTTTTTTTTTTTTAACTGCAGTTTTATACTATCCGTAAATACCTACAATTCCTGGGGCAGAGTGTTGCTAGAAATGTCATTAGGAACTGAATACAGTTTTCTATCACAATGCCAGAGAAATCTTTTGGTTCAGAGATTTAATCAAACAACTTATAATGACTGTATACCAGAAATATACCCAGTTACATCTCCCTCCCTCACAAAATTGCTTTTCTTTGAACATGTAAAACGCTATGACAAACACCCAGTCCCTTATCCACTGATTATCAATGTTGGGTTACCTGTTTGATCATTTCAAAGGAACAGAAAGATATTTCTTTTCATAATATCAAAATATCATATTGAAACACTAAAATTTGTTCTAGCACTCAGTTCAGTTCAGACGCTCAGTCATGTCCGAATCTTTGTCACCCCATGGACTGCACCACATCAGGACTCCTTGTCCATCTCCAACACCCAGAGTTTACTCAGACTCATATCCATTGAGTCGGTGATGCCATCCAAGCATCCCATCCTCTGTCGTCCCCTTCTCCTCCTGCCTTCAGTCCTTCCCAGCATCAGGGTCTTTTCTAGTGAGTCAATTCTTTGCATGAGGTGGCGAAAGTATTGGAGTTTTAGCTTCAACATCAGTTTTTCCAACGAATATTCAGGACAGATATCCTCCAGGGTGGATTGGTTGGATCTCCTTGCAGTCCAAGGGACTCTGAAGAGTCTTCTCCAACACCACAGTTCAAAAGCATCAATTTTTCTGCACTCAGCTTTTAGTCCAACTCTCACGTCCATACATGATTACTGGAAAAACCATAGCTTTCACTAGACAGACTTTTGTTGGCAAAGTGATGTCTCTGCTTTTGAATATGCTATCCATGTTGGTCATAATATTCCTTCCAAGGAGCAAGCACCTTTTAATTTCATGGCTGCAGTCACCATCTGCAGTGATTTCAGAGCCCCTCAAAATAAAGTCTTTCACTGTTTCCACTGTTTCCCCATCTATTTGCCATGAAGTGATGGGACTGGATGCCATGATCTTCGTTTCCTGAATGTTGAGTTTTCAGCCAACTTTTTCGCTCTTCTCTTTCAGTGTCATCAGGAGGCCTTTTAGCTCCTCTTCACTTTCTGCCATAAGGGTGGTGTCATCTCCATATCTGAGGTTATTGATATTTCTCTCAGCAAACTTGATTCCATCTTATGCTTCCTTTAGCCCAAGATTTCTCATGATGTAGTCTGCATATAAGTTAAATAAGCAGGGTGACAGTATACAGCCTTGGTGTACTCCTTTTCCTATTTGGAACCAGTCTGTTGTTCCATGTCCAGTTCCAACTGTTGCTTCCACATAGGTTTCTCAAGAGGCATGTTGGATGGTCTGGTATTCTCATCTTTTGAAGAATTTTCCACAGTTCATTGTGGTCCACACAAGCAAAGCTTTGGCATAGTCAATAAAGAGGAAATATATATTTTTCTGGAACTGTCTTGCTTTTTCAGTGATCCAACAGATGTTGGCAATTTGATCTCTGTTTTTTCTGCTTTTTCTAAAACCAACTTGAACATTTGGAAGTTCATGGTTCATGTACTATTGAAGCCTTGCTGGGAGAATTTTGAGCATTACTTTGCTAGTGTGTGAGATGAGTGCAATTGTGTGGCAGTTTGAACATTCTTTGGCATTGCTTTTCTTTGGGATTGGAATGAAAACTGACCTTTTCCAGTTCCATGGCCACTGCTGAGTTTTCCAAATTTGATGATATATTCAGTGCAGCACTTTCACAGCATCGTCTTTTAGGATTTGAAATAGCTCAACTGGAATTCCATCCCTTCCACTAGCTTTGTTGGTAGAGATGCTTCCTAATGCCCACTTGACTTTGCATTCCAGGATGTCTGACTCTGTGTTGGTGATCACACAATCATGATTATCTGGGTCCTGAAGATTTTTTTGCATAGTTGTTTGTGTATTCTTGCCACCTGTTCTTAATGTCTTAGGTTTCTGCTAGGTCCATACCATTTCTGTCCTTTATTGTGCCCATCTTTGCCTGAAATGTTCCCTTGGCATCTCTAATTATCTTGAAGAGATCTGTAGTCTTTCTCATTCTATTGTTTTCCTCTATTTCTTTGCATTGATCACTGAAGAAGGCTTTCTTTTCTTTCGTTGCTATTCTTTGAAACTGTGCATTCAGATGGGTATATCTTTCCTTTTCTCCTTTGCTTTTTGCTTCCCGTCTTTTCACAGCTATTTGTAAAGCCTCCTCAGACAGCCATTTTTATTTTTTGCATTACTTTTTCTTGGGGATGGTCTTGATCACTGCCTCTTGTACAGTGTCATGAACCTCCTTCCACAGTTCTTCAGGCACTCTATCTATCAGATCTAATCCCTTGAATCTATTTCTCACTTCCATTGTATAATCATAAGGGATTTGATTTAAATCATACCTGAATGGTCTAGTGGTTTTCCCCACTTTCTCAATTTAAGTCTGAATTAGTAGTTCCTGATCTGAGCCACCGTCAGCTCCCGGTCTTGTTTTTGCTGACTGTGTAGTGTTCTTGCACTACCCTTATTTAATTTCTGCATCTTCCTACAACTTCTTTTTCTAATTCTTTTTTGATTTATCAGTATATTATGAGCTCTTCCCTTATACCGCCTGATGTAAGGTTTATGAGATACTGCTAGTTAGGTAAACAGGTATAGCTTCTTCTTTGGGGCCCTCAAAGTTCGTGGGAAACAACAAAATAGGCAAAACTCCCCAGAAGTCGGTAAAGACAGGAAGGTAGCTTTACCAAAGTAAGCACTTTTATCTAAAACTAAGCGAACTCCTACTTCTGCCCTCTACCACTTTCATCTGATTATTTTGGCTCTTTGTGTATCACAGGTTCACAGTGAGTTAGACTGTTCCATTTTTACCTCAGTCCCTTTTTCTTCCAGTTTTGCCCTCAGTAGGTTTGGTTTTCTCTATTTTCCTTTGTCTGTTAATCTTAGAAGCCCCCTGATTGGCAAGCTCCTGGTACTGACCCAGGATCCCCAAACAGTACATTTAAATCTCATTTCATTCTTCTTTATTTATTTTTTTTCTGAATGTTGACTTGAAAAGCTGATAGATTTTACTGGTCTGGAAATAATAATATTAATTCTCCATTCAAGTTTCTAAAATAATTCTGTGGATTTTTAGTAAAGAATTATAAAATACACTTGCAGATTAAAGTTTTCTTAGAATTGCCTCCCAGGAAGAAAGACAATGGCAAATCAGAAATAAATGATGAAGGATCTATTTTTTTTAGAATTTTATAGTATATTAGCCCCCAATTTTTGTTCTTATTATACAGTGTTTATTCTAATAATTGTGATAACCACAGATGCATGTTTTTTGAAGTATACTAAAATACTAAATATTGATTACTAAAAAATGGATAATTATATATATATATATATACATTTTTTTTTTCCCTGTATATATACCTAAGCAAGCAAGCAAGCTAGGTTGCTTCAGTCATGTCTGACTCTTTGTGGCTCCATGGATTTTAGCCCACCAGGCTCCTCTGTCCATGGGATTCACCAGGGAAGAATACTGCAGTGGGTTACCATTTCCTCCTCCAAGGTATCTTCCCGACTCAGGGATTGAACCCATATCTCTTGCATCTCCTGCATTAGCAGGCAGGTTCTTTACCACTTGTGCCACCTGGGAAGCCCGTTAGTTCAGTTCAGTTCAGTCGCTCAGTCGTGTCCGACTCTTTGTGACCCCATGAATCGCAGCACGCCAGGCCTCCCTGTCCATCACCAACTTCCGGAGTTCACTCAGACTCACGTCCATCGAGTCCATGATGGCATCCAGCCATCTCATCCTCGGCTGTCTCCTTCTCCTCCTGCCCCCAATCCCTCCCAGCATCAGAGTCTTTTCCAATGAGTCAACTCTTCGCATGAGGTGGCCAAAGTACTGGAGATTCAGCTTTAGCATCATTCCTTCCAAAGAAATCCCAGGGCTGATCTCCTTCAGAATGGACTGGTTGGATCTCCTTGCAGTCCAAGGGACTCAGTTAGCAGTAATTTTAACTGACCCTGAAGGACTTGAATATGGTGCCTGATATAGCGTGAACTGCAGTTTCTTCATCTTCTCTAAACTTCCTAGAACCAAGGAAGCTCTGGTGAAAAAAAAAAAAAAAATCAATAATTCCCGTGGAAAACATCAACAAGAATCTTTGAAGATGAGAAAAAATTTTAGACAATGTTGATTGGCATAAGCCAGGTAGGATCAGAACCAAAAAAGGAAACCTCAGCTCAAATGTACATAAGAAATTATTGCTGCAAAATAGTACCAGGAAAAAGAGCTTTATTCCTGAAAGATGGATGCTGGTTACAAAAACAAGTCTATGTAATTTATAGAGGGACTGAATAGGGCTTCATGGAAGCCCCACCTTATGGAAGGTGAATTCACACCTTGGGAACACCTGTACACATACTGATGCCATCGTGGGCCCTTTGGCCATCACAGGTGTTTGAACCTCCCAGTGTGAGCATCAAGTGAAAATGAATAGGAGAGTTCAGTGAATGGCCAGTGATTGCAAAGAAGAAAGGGAAGCATTAACATACAAAAGATGAAATGACTCTCCAACAGTTTCATTCTTCCTACCAATCTCGGTAAAGACTGAAAGTACCAAAGATGAGCTACCCTACACGCATACACCTTCCACGCAAATCTGCCCTGGAAGGAGGTGAAACTTTAGATGGGACAGGGAACTTCAGCTACAAAGAAGAACACTCATTTTGTACTGTCAAACATTTAAGAAAAAATCATACGATGAAAAATAAAGAAACTCAATATAGCAACATTCATGCAAAGAATCATAGTAAACAGTAAAATTATAGCTTAACATTTCAGGCCCTTCCCTGGTGGCTCAGATGGTAAAGAATCTGACTGCGGTGTTCAGTCCAGTTCAGTTCAGTTGTTCAGTCGTGGACGACTCTTTGCGACCCCATAAATCGCAGCATGCCAGGCCTCCCTGTCCATCACCAACTCCCGGAGTTGACCCAAACTCATGTGCATCGAGTCGGTGATGCCATCCAGCCAACTCATCCTCTGTCGTCCCCTTCTCCTCCTGCTCCCAACCCTCCCATGGAGTTCACGGTTCACGTATTGCTGAAGCCTGGCTTGGAGAATTTTGAGCATTTCTTTACTAGCATGTGAGATGAGTGCAATTGTGCGGTAGTTTTAGCATTCTTTGGCATTGCCTTTCTTTGGAATTGGAATGAAAACTGACCTTTTCCAGGCAAGGGCTTTTTTGAGGGACCCTGCTTTATCCTCTTCACACTCTAATTCCCAGTCTTATATTTTGAATTCACCAATAAAGAGTAAACCCATGAGACCCCCAACGCCCCGTTTTTCATCCCAGTAAAGACATAGCCCTTGGTCTGCACTGCCCCTGTCTCTCCCCGCTGCCGTGCTGCTGGCCCAGGGCGTGCAGTGTATCCTGTAGGACCTAAGGGTAAGAGTCCTCATATTTTCAAAGACCATGGATGGCTGCTGCTGAAGTGGGTCTTGAAATCACAATAAGAGCTACAAGGGCTGTTCTAGTCAACACTGGCTCAGTCCAGAAATGCCTCAGGGCTGTCACAAGTAGTAAGGCCCAGGTGAGCAGCCCCCAGGCATTTCTAGTCAATAGCATTGCTACCAATGGGCTGAGACCAACCCAGAACAGAAGAGGAGGAGAGCTCAGATCTCTCTCTCTCTCAGCATGTGTGTGTCTCTCTTTCTCTCTCCCGGGCCACCATGTGAATAAGGCAACCATCTGCAAACCAGCAACCAAACATGCAGGCATCCTGATCTCAGAAACCCAGCTCCCGGAACTCTGAGAAACACATCTCTGTTGTTTGTTTGTTTTGACCCTCCCTCACCCATCCCTCCCTTCTAGGTCATCACAGAGCACCAGGTGAGGCCCCTGTGTTATGCAGCAACTTCCCACTAGCAGCTATTTTAATACCTTCACAGTTGACACATCTCTGATGTTTAAGCCACTCTGTCTGTGGTATTTTGCGATGGCAATTGAGCTCACCAAATCAAACTCCCATTCTCAATGCTCTCAGCATGCAGTCAATAGAGCAATAGATTTAAAATTTTGAAGGAAAATGCTCTTAAGATTGTCTTTAGTAAGGATGTTCTTGATGACATGAGGACACTTAATATGCACAATAATTCTTAAAATTAACCCACCCAGATTCTATCTAAAAATGTTATTAGATATAGATAATGGTTATGATTGGACAGCATTATGAATGCAGCTAATGCCATTGAATCATATAGTTAAAAAGGGTCAAAATGGTAAGATTAATGCTGTATATATTTTGCCACAATAAGAAAAATAGTATTAATGATGAATTCTAGCAAGAAAACTGTGAACCCAGGAGAAAGAAGGATGAAAGAAGCAATGGTGAATAGGTGTTATAAGATGATTAAATATATCAGTTTCAGACATAGTACTTTAAAAACTATTTTTTAAGCAGATGAAATGCACAAAAATGATCATGTACTAAAACACAAAGGAAAATAAAACAATACCTCAAAGCTGATGTGATGCTGGCCATGTCCAATGACTGCCGTGTAATGATAGCTTGACAATCATAAGCTCATAACCTAGAGGCTGATCATAAGTCTCTAAACATGTCTATATAAACATGCAATATACTATATGAAAATCTGGAAAAAGATTTTCCTACTTAAATATTGAAAGTTTTATTTTACACTTATTACAATCTATGTGCACATTCTGCTATGGAATTCTCTGTTTAACTTTGGAAAATATAGACATTCATTAACCTACATTAAATATTAAATTCTCTATAGAAGTCATATTAAAATATTAGCATGGGTTTTCAACTGTGAAAATATGTAATTCTGTATGATTCACGTGTGGAAATCTGAGTGCAGATTTTCCTAAATGAAGTATGAAATCATGTATATCTTGCAGATGATAAGTGTAGATTTTCTGCTATATTGCTATATGGGATTCTGCATCTACTTCCCATTTATATATGCTATACGTAACTGGGGTCTGCTGCATTGCAGGCAGATTCTTTACCAAATGAGCTATTCAAGAAACCTATATATATATGTGTGTGTGTGTGTGTGTGTGTGTGTGTGTGTATACATATATGCCAAATTTTTAACATTTTGACTTAAAGAAGAAATTCAATTGGAAATTAAATTTGCTTTAAAAACAAAAAAGTGTTTTATGCAGACAAATATAATGTAAAGAAAATTCATAGCTCTTTGCTATGAATTGACAAGAAGGTCTCAAAATAGAAAGCCTGAATATACAAAAACTATAGGATACATTAAAGCACTCATAAAAAATCTACCTCTTAAAAGTAAACAAACACAGATGTTTCAAGAGTAAGTGGTATCAAGCTCTCAAGGAACAAATGACTCCTACCTTATAAAAACTGTTTAGAACATAGAAAAAAGGTGGGAAGCTCTCCAAGTCATTTTGCAAGGCATCTATAAAGACAGCTTTACTGTCTTCTGGGGACTTCAGCATTGATCATGAAGCTAGAGAACAATAGTTGCCAGACGGGCAGTGCATCACATGCAGAGGTATGATGAACATTTGTGAATATTTCAGCCTATCTCCCAAATTAAAGCCTTAAAAGTGCAGGTGCGTAGATGGATCAGATGTGTCCCTTAGTCAAAATTTCTCTGGAGAGAATTGATAGCATATTGTGAATCCCCAACCCTTTCCCAGCAGAGAAGAGATTCAGATAGCCTTTTAGATGCCTTGATATGAGAAGACTCAACATGGGATTACTTGGGAGACTGGCACCGACTTCCAGCTTAGTGGGACAAGGGCTCATGAGTTTCTCTGTGGCTTGGGAGGAGTGAGGTACCTGCCTGTCAAAGATTCTGCATAGAAAGAACTGACGGGAGCCAGGAACTACCAGGCCATAACAGAACAGCAAGAAAAGGCATCCCAGGCACCAGATGATACGAGCGTGGCCTTCTGGATACTGTGCATCTTCAAGAGTCAACGAAAGCTCTGCGCAGGAGAGAAAGCCAGAACTCAGACCAATGTCATAGGGATGATCCCAATACCAGGTGAGAATGGTCAGTTGAGCCACTAAGGCTTCATTCTTGCTCTCTAATCCTACTCTCTAATATTGCTTATTTTCCTCTAATGTTGCTCCCCACACTTGACCTTGGGGGAGCCAAAAAGATAGGCCAACTGGAGGAAAGGGAGATAGAGCAGGGAAAAGAGTGAGAGAACTGGCCCCTTCCCCATTCTCCCTTTCTTTTGCATCAAATAATTCAGGGTAGCTTTGATATTATGCTGGACATGCAGGTAATAAGGAACTGTCTGCTGTTATGTTATAATAATTCAGTAAGTTATGGGTTTTGCACAACAATCACCCATGGTATGTGCTTATAATTCCACCCCTACTGAGCCAATTTCCTTCAATCTACTGGTAATACTGTGACATCTTGATGAAAGTGAAAGTGAACGTGAAGTCGCTCAGTCATGTCCAGCTCTTTGCGACCCCATGGACTGTAGTCTATCAGGCTCCTCCATCCATGGGATTTTCCAGGCAAGAGTGCTGGAGTGGATATCTTGATAGCCAAATAGATTTGGATAGCTCAATAAAAGCAAAGAGTAAGAATATCTCCTTAAAAGGAAAATAATGAATGAAATGGCAATAGGCTAACTCATATACCAAAGTAGAATTTATCCCTAGTTTTAAAGAAATATGTTTCAATAACACAAAGTATATAGGTATGTATATATACATACATTTATATATGTATATATATATATATACATATACACATATATGTGTACATATGTTTTTTCTATATAGAGTTTTTCTAATTATGCATTCTACATAACATTGGATTGGCTACAAAGTTTGTTTGGGTTTTTATGTAGGATCTTATAGAAAAACAAACTCTTTAGTCAATCCAATACACACATTCTACACATATGTATAATTTAATTATCTATATTCATAAATCAAGCTGGAAAATATGATCC
>SJYT01015607.1:318907-335701 GCA_006410635.1 Cephalophus harveyi | reverse complement strand
AAGTTAAATAAGCAGGGTGACAATATACAGCCTTGACGGACTCCTTTTCCTATTTGGAACCAGTCTGTTGTTCCATGTCCAGTTCTAACTGTTGCTTCCTGACCTGCATACAGATTTCTCAAGAGGCAGGTTAGGTGGTCTGGTATTCCCATCTCTTTCAGAATTTTCCACAGTTTATTGTGATCCACACAGTCAAAGGCTTTGGCATAGTCAATAAAGCAGAAGTAGATGTTTTTCTGGAACTCTCTTGCTTTTTCCATGATCCAGCGGATGTTGGCAATTTGATCTCTGGTTCCTCTGCCTTTTCTAAAGCCAGCTTGAACATCAGGGAGTTCACGGTTCACGTATTGCTGAAGCCTGGCTTGGAGGATTTTGAGCATTACTTTACTAGCATGTGAGATGAGTGCAATTGTGCGGTAGTTGGAGCATTCTTTTGCATTGCCTTTCTTTGGAATTGGAATGAAAACTGACCTTTTCCAGTCCTGTGGCCACTGCCGAGTTTTCCAAATTTGCTGGCAGATTGGAATAATTATTGAGGAAGAATGAAAGCAAAATATTTTGAAGACTATGGTTGAGGTCTTCAATGGTGAATTCCAAGGCAGGAAGAGGTGGACTTGGTAATCGCAGGTAACCTTGAGTGATATTAACGGTGAGATGGCAGAAGTTCTGTCATGATGCATTAAGGATTTTTAAAGTATTGTGAAATCGAAGAACAAACGAAATTGCTGCTTCTGTCTTCCGCAGGTGTGCACCGTTCAGTTAGTTAAGTAGAGAGCTTCTAAAGCCTCCAGGGTGGAGCAGGGGTGTGAACACGGCAGATACGTCTTCTACCACAAGAAGATCATGAACATAATGCTCTTCCAGTGTTTTTAATTATTATTCTTAAAGGTAAAGTATATCAGTTTTGGAAGTTCTACTGGAAAGAAATTTGATGTAATGCTTTTACAGAAAGGAATATTCATTTTCTGAAAAGTGAGTTCAGTATTTTCAGAATGAAAGAAAAAGTCTGTGACCTGATCAAAGACGTGTTAAGAACCACTGTCAGAGGATCTTAATTGCGTCATGAAGAGAGCCATGCTTCCATTTTTTGCTTCATTTTATTCCTTTTCCTTCTTTCCTTCTTTTTCTCCTCTTCATCTTTCTCTTCCCTCACCTTCTTCTTTGTCATATTCTCTCTCCCTTCATCTTCTTCATTTCTCTCTCACCCTTTCTTCAGTAGTTATATTTGAAAACAAACTATGATGTTGATAATCTCTGTAATTTTCCATTCTGAGAATTTTGCTCTCTGGTTCTCCTCCTTGGGACTGTCCAATGAAAGCTTCCTCCATGGCCCACCTGCAGTATATGTGGGCTGAGTCTAGAAATGTAATGTTTGCACCATGATGTTGCTGAAAGTTCAGGTCCCTAATGAGAAGTGTTGGCACACACAGAGAGGACATCGTGATTATCTGGTAGCCACGCGTTACTGGACGTGGATGAAACCACTGAACACTCATTCCACATCCTGCACTGAAAATCTTCAAGAATTTTTCAAAGACAAAATGCCTGCCAAAAAGGCCAATTTTGAACTTCAGCTGTCTGAGCAAACAAGAATTGTTTTAAAGCCAAAATTGGAAAGGACTTCGGAGACCAATGTTCTCTGCCATAAAAATAAAATGGGCTTTTTCTTTTTTTTCCAACTGGAAACAATTGCAAAATAATTCATGGTCAATTGAAAGAAGAGTGAAAGTAGTGAGTAACTTGTTTTGAAGAAGCAAACCTGTGTCTAATGAAAGCATGACTGCTTTAGGAAATTAATGTTGAAGTTTATATACTTTGTGTGTTGGTTTCTATGAGCGTTTCTGCTTTCTCAAAACATTTCCGTAGTTTGTCGGTTCCCTTCTTTCTGTCTCCGTCTCTCTCTTAGGAAATGTGTCGTTGAATACAGTACTACCATTTATCTTCCGCTGCTACCTGTTATCTGTGTAATTATAAATTTTTGTTTAGAATTCAAACTTGTTGCAACATAAAGTCTCCTTCAATAACCCAATAAATGAGATCCAAATTGGCATTTTTGCTTTGAGAAATATCATCATTTTATATCAAGTCAGACAATGATGGCATGAAGTTGCTGATTGACTTGCCTATCATTTCTTTTGCATCATGTGGTATAAGTAAATATGATTTTCTAGTCAAAATAGCAAATTTAAAAGAAATTCCTCCTGCCACAGTGAATCAAAAGCAAACTTCTGATTCAAGGTAAGGCTCGGAAAAACTTAGAGCTTAGACCAATTCACAGAAAAGCTTTGTCAGAATGCTTACTTGATTAATAAATATGCCCATGCTGTAATTTGGGTTTTTAAGAGAAAAGTAAATCTATTTAGCAGTACTTGTTAACCAAATATAGAGCTTCATAAAACCATGCACTTGAGTGCTTAGTGAAAGAAACTGGAATATAATAAATGACATGGTGAGCAAATTATTATTTTTTGTATTAATAAAAGAACTGCAAGGGAAAAAAGAATCAGTGTCTGAAATGCTCTCTTATACTAGGAGTGTGGTATCATCAAATAGTTAACTGCAATGTTAATACAAAATGTCAGTGTGAATTGTCAAGGTTGTGAGATAGTATATATTAATGCCACATAAAAAGCTCGTATTATGTAGCATACAATACTGCACTGTCAACTCAAAGGCTTATTTTAAAAGTAGATAATTCTGAATTATATTCTTGTCTCTGTGGTGTGACAGCCTAAACTGAATATGTTCTTTGCTTTTCATTCTAAAAATGAAACTGATGTCAGTTCATCCGAGGGGAAAAGAATGGAAATGGGAGGCATCACAGGGAGTTGAGGACTATATCACAGTCTAAATTAAATATCAATTTTGCCTCTCTGTGAGCCAGGGCTTTCCAATGCAGAGGTGGAATTCAGCAAAGGCAGAAGCTAATTTCCCTGCTCTGTTCCTGGAATGCCAAAGGCAGAACGTTCAGCACCCCATCAGGCAAGACACCCGTAAAGCTAATAGATATAGCAGAACTGGAAAGTAATGTGACCCCTGGAACTGAAAAACTTGCTGGCAAGGTACCATAACCTTGGGATTTTCTACTCTTGCTTCTATAGCCAACTCAGAGGAGTTTGGCGCTGCAGAGGACCACCTGGTAAGACACAGGCTTTTCAGAGTGAGACTCCAAGATTCAAAAGCTTTATCATTAGGCCAGGCCCACAGAGTGGTCTGTGGGACTACAGACAGCGGGGAGTGGTGAGCACAGAAAATCCCGGCGTTAACGGGAGATAAACAAGGTAGCGGGTGACTTTCACGTTTTATCGGATTCCTCTGTTTCTCTTTCCTTCCCTTTCTCTCTTAGAAAGTGATGTAATTAAATAGGATACTACTGTTGACCTGCTGCTATGTTTTATGCTCCTGAATAAAAATGTGTGTTTAAAACTAAGACATAGTTTGAATTACAAAATTACTGAGAATAACCCAATATATGAAGATCAAAGCTGCCGTTTTTTCTCTGAGAAAATCATCATCTTAAATCAAGTAGGCTATTTTGGGAAGGTCAAGTGGGGTCAGCAGGAAAGATGGAACAGTTACACAAGTCTCACAGACACAGTACAGGCAAAAGTCAGGTCGCTGAAATTAATAACCAGAGGTTACTAAGAACAATTATGAAAAATGCTCCACTTCCAACTTTACAAATTAAAAACTTGCATTTTGCAATTTCTACATAGTTATGCAGGTGTACATGAGATATATCATTGTTCACCATAAAATTCATATTCATATTAAATCACTATGTCCAAAGGGTCTCTAGGTTTATGTGTCTGCATATGTAGAGAGAAAAGAAAGAGATTATTAGAGGTTGTGAAAGAGCTGATAAACCCATTGAACAGGATAGATCAAAATATAGCAAACCAAAACAAGGTCAACATTTACCTAACAAATTTCTGATAGGCTGAAGGAAAAGCCCCGTTGAGACTTTCCCTCTGTAAAGTAACACCAAGATGTTATCTTTGACAACAGTATAGATAGTACAGTCTTTAGTTATACTGAAACGTTTCCCTTTTATCTGTCTCAATAGTTTAATGAGCGTTGACTCATTATATTTTTAATAATACAAGTTTAGATTACTTGGCAATAGAGTGCATAACTAACAGTTGCACTTATTAAAGAAAGTGTTTTGTATTTTACAACCTAATATTTGAGAATTTGTTGGTCAAAATCTGGGATGCTTAAAGAAGCCAGTTATCTGAACTTGTTTCCTTATAATAACTGTTAGATGATAAATCTTTTTTCTTGAAAGACCTTTGTGTTATTCATACAGGTATTGAAATTTGGGGTTATGCCCAAGACATTTCTCATGATAAAAATCTGACTTTTCAGCAGCTAAAATTTTAGGATGTTCCTATGGGTAAACATAACATATAAATACATACATATTCTAATCACCTATAGAAGAAATGGATATTAGTAATAAAATAAATGCTACAATAAAATAGTAGATAATTATCAGAACAAGGATGTTAAACATCATTTAAATTACTATTGATAATTTTCTGATTTGTTTCATTTATATTTCAAATATTTACCAACTGTGCCTTAATCAGGATACTTTGAATGTAGGTAGCCTAATATTGAACACAGAGACAAACACACACTCACACACGCTTATGTATATACACATGCAAATATATCTGTTTTAAACTTGCTTTTTCTATAAAAATAGAAGGAAAAAATAATAGATTATATAAGCTGAATTATGAATTTTGCTTCACTTGTATGTCATAAGATGCTCTTGTAAGAAACTTGGTTCCAAGAGATTTTGCCTGAGTACTAGTAAAATTAAACTGGAGAATTTTGTTGGTTGCTTTGTATCTTATAAAGGTCAGAAGGGATAAAGTTTACTGTCCTCCAATGTAGAAAATTGGCAAGGTCACCAAATGAAAAAATTAAAACATTTTTCAAAAAGCTGCATTTACATGTTGAAGCCATCCAAAGACTGTGTTTAATTTATGCCCCATTAAGGTAGGTGGGTTTACATAGCTATCTATTACATTATTGAGACCAGTTCTAATAGCAGCTGCCATTTACAATACCTGAGAGATACTGAACAGTTTATTAAAGTGCTTATTTTCACTAATAGGAAATCTGATCACTAGTTTTTTTCTAGTGCTATTAGGAAGGCAAAAAATACGTATTCTTTAGATTAGATTTGGGAACCATTTGTCTTTGTAGTAGATACAGATTTACCTTTATTGTTTCAATATATCAAAAAAGTAGGATTATGAAAGTTGTTTCATAAAAGGAAATCTGCAGAAAATGTAAAGAATAATGGTGCACCCTGCCAGAGATATTTCTCCCAGAGAATAAATTGAAGCAATTAACTCACCCACATTCTAGTATCTAGCTCTCTCATTTACTTGACTTTTTCACTCCTTTTGAGGAAAAACATTGAATTTGGAAAATAGAGCAGGTGGCTTCAGAAATCTAGATTTCTACATAAAATTTCTTCTGCACGATTTGGTTTGCTATTAGCTAGCACAGCACCAAGGTCAATGAAAATCAAACTTTATTTTTCTTGGCAAATAGAGATAAGTAGCAGCTTGAAGAAAATAAATCAGTAGAATCTATTTCAATACTTTTGGAAACAAACATTCTTAGGTACTAAATATAGCTCCAATTAGTCCAGGGTATTCCAGAATATTAAATCATACCATAACTTACTGTTAACTAAATTGGAATATCATATCCTTTCAAACGAATCTCCATAATGTGGGAAATCATTTATAACAAAATAAACATCTATTTAGGCCTAATAATAATAAAACAACAGTGATGATAATGATTTATTGTGTGCTGTCTATATGCAAAGCTTGTGGCAAGTGCTTTACCTACAATCTATTATCTCATCCAGACAACTGAGAGTGAAAGTGAAAGTGAAGTTGCTCAGTAGAGTCAGACTCTTTGCCATCCCATGGCCATGGGATTCTCCAGGCAAGAACACTGGAGTGGGTTGCCATTTCCTTCTCCAGAAGACCTTCCTGACACAGGGATCGAACCCAGGTCTCCTGTACTGCAGGCAGGTTCTTTACTGTCTACTCTACGGGTATTATAGTAGTCACCACCACCTCTGATACTTTCATTAAATTCTGTCTCGTTTTCCTTAACTCTTTGTAGCTATCTCATTTTGCACCCTGCAGGGAAGAAAAAATAATTTTTTTTTTAGTTTGATTTCCCCAAAACACGACTTACAAAGACAATTATTTGCAATCTAGTTTTCATTCTGTTTTGTAGGTAATAACAGAGTCACTTTTCTGAACATTATAGCAAAATGTATCCATGCAATAAAAATATTCCAAGTTTTTAAATCCTCATCTTTTCCACTTATTAGTTCTGGCTCAATTCATATCTTTGGTCTTGATGTGTGTCCAGAAATTCAAAAGCTCTTTTAATTTTTGTGCAGAAGAATTTAACTCTCTGCCTATAATAATTTATATGTACATACCCTAATGAACTGCTGCATTTTAATTCAGTTAAAACAACAACAATAATCCACAAAGTTTCCACTACTACAGTTAAGAAAATAAATGTATTTGACTCTGATAAGACAAGCTTGATCTGTATCCTTTGCTGAATAAATTCATTTCTGCATAAGTAGCTTAATTCAGTTGGTTTATGTTGGTTGCAACTCAAAATATCAGTTGGAAATATGGTCCAGAGGAAGCAGGATTAAATTTTCTGTTATAGATCACATACATTCCAAAGTGGGCTGTCTGGACATCTCCACTCTGCCTGGATCTTTGGAAGGGTATAGACTTAGGCAGAGTTTTCAAAGGCTTGGAAAGCATTTCCCCCTGTTATGAACTCTGAGATTATTTAAATGTCTGTACTTATTTGTCTCTTCTGGGTTTGCACCTATACAGCAAGCTGTAGTGAAGCAGAGCGTGATCTGGACCAGAGACCGTGGGCCCTGTCTCTGTGACATTGCAGCCTGCCGGGGGGCGGGGCTGGGGGGGGTACATTTCTCATTCATAGATGGCCTGTGGCCTTGAGTAGCCTGCTTCTCATGTACCTGTGCTTATTATCTGCTGGAGTGTGCCATGCTTGTTTCCTCTATTCACTTAGTTTTTTAATCCAATTTTTAAAGGTTGAACTCCATTTACAGTTATTACAAAAATATTGGCTATATTCCTCGTGTTGCGTAATGCATCCTTGTAGCCTGTTTTACGTCCAATAGTTTGTTCACCCACTGGCCCACCCCTATTCTCCCCCTCGCCCCCCAACACTGGCACCACCGTGCAGCCACTGACAACCAGTGGCTTATTTCCTGTATCTGTGATTCTGCTTCTTGCTTGTTTATTCACTTTTTTTTTTCGTTTGTTTCCTAGATTCCACATAAAGTGACAACAAGTATTTGTCTTTCCCTGTGAGATTTATCTCACTTCGTATAATGCCTTCCAAGACCATCTATGTGGCTGCAAATGGCAACTTTTTTACGGCTGAGTAGTATTCCAAGGCATGAATGTCTTTATCCACTCATCTGTTGTTAAGACACTGAGATTGTTTCCATATCTAGGCAATTGTAAATAATGCTGCTCTGAACATTGGGATGCATGTACCTTTTTGAATTAGTGCTTTTGATTTTGGATAAATGCTTGGAAGTAGCACTGCTGTGTCATACTGTAGTTTTATTTTTAGTTTTGGGAACCCTCTATACTGTTTTCCATAGCAGCTGCACCAGTTTAGAGCGGATGAGAGTTCCCTTGTCTCCACATCCTTGTCAACATTTGCTGTGTTTTCTTTTTGGTGATAGTCATTCTGACAGGTGTGAAGAGATGTCTCATTGTGGTTCTGATTTGCATTTCCCTGATGATTAGCAATTCTATTCTATTCACTTTTGAGGGGCAACACGAAAAAATGTTCCTTACAGTCCTTTTGAGTTTTTCATATTTTTAAATATGCCTACAATGCAAGAGACCCCGGCTTGATCCTTAGGTCTGAAAGTTCCCCCGGAGAAGAGATAGGCTACCTACACCAGTATTCATGGATTTCACTGGTGGCTCAGATGGTAAAGCATCTGCCTACAATGCAGGAGACCTGGCTTCAATCCCTGGGTTGGGAAGATTCCTTTGAGAAGGGTATGGCAACCCACTCCAGGGGGTGGGTTGGAGAATCTTGCCTGGAGAATCCCATGGACAGAGGAGCCTGGTGGGCTACAGCCCATGGGGTCGCAGAGAGTCAGACACGACTGAGCAACTCAGCACAGCACACATGGTACACACTGAAGGTGAATAGATGAACTATGATGACTAAAAGACTGAACCCGACTCCTATCTCACAAATCCCTTCTAATGCTTCCTGCATCTCACACACACAGAACTCCCTAGAAAGTGTTCTACAAATGCTCACAAACAAGCCCACCTGGTGCCACAGTTGTTGGGTTGAAAGCCACTTCCTGGGAAAGCCTTCATTTCTCAGGAGTATCATGACATATTACATGCTGCTGCTCTGCCATATTCCTGGGTAATTAGACATTTTTACATCCATGCCCCAATCAAATATTAGCTTCTCCCCCTAGCTTCTCCTTAAAACGGTATACTTTTTAAAGTTAAATTCTGTGATGCAATCTGGAGATACGCTCAAATGATAAAATCATGCTTAGAAAATATGGTTCTCTCTAAAAATTCTAGCTGTAGCCCTGAGAGATGAAATAAATGTTTCCCATGACAATTTTCTGCTGTGCGCACAGTAATACAGAACACTCGTCCTCAACTCTCACAGCCCAGGAGAATTCACCTGGGAGTTTTTAAAACTCAGGATACTCAGGGTGCATCCCAGGCCAATTAAATCAAATGCTTTGGGGGTGAAGCTAGGGCATCAGAAGTCGGTCTCACTTCCCAGGCGATTCTAATACGTGACTGAGGTTATGAACTCCTGATGCATGTGCCACTTCATTTTATTTGCAAGAGAATCAATATGTGATAGACACCAGCTAATAACAGAATGGAAAGAGTATATATTATGCCTTTGATATAAGAGCCAAAAGCCAATCTTACTTTAATTAATGAATCACTAATGTTTGACCCTCAAATTGTCTGAAAAATTCAAGGTAAAGAAACCCAACAGTCATAGCAATTTATTAACTTGTATTTAATTTGAATAAATGTGTGATATATGCACAAGAGATATTTTTATAATAACAAAACTTTTTCTCTTAATAGAGCTCAGTTTCCTGCCATCTATTTCCCGCTTAATATCATGATCTTCTGTGACATCACAATTAATTCCTATGGAGATGGTGCTAGTTACTCAGAGAGGATTATAATTTCAGGCAAATGATAAACAGCAGGAAGAGAATAAGGTCATTTTTCACTTCGCAAGCAAAAACAGCCTGATAGGAATGACAGCCCCAAAAAGAAAAAAAAAAAATACAAAAAACAAAAAAATAGTTACTTTAGAATACTATGAAAGTGTAGATTTAGCTTCTTTTGTGAAAGGCAATTTACTCTTTAAACAGTTATCTATCGATGGCACCAGCTTAATGACTTAAATGGTGAGTGTTTTGTCAGATCAATCTGGTATTTCATTAGGACTGCTTTAAATTAAGATTACTGATGTACCTTTGTGGTTTGGATTCATCAGTATCATTATTGTGGATATTGGCTACCTGGGACTGTTTAGCTTTGCAAATACCTCCAACTTTAGAACTTTAGAATAATGATAAGATAAATTTGGCCTTCATGGAATGCATTCATTTCTCCTAAATTGTTCAAGAGTTGGGTGATAAAATAGTTATTTTTTTGCTTATATAGCTTCATATTTTTTTTGAGTGAAGAATCTTTCTGCTCTTAATGCCATGGTATAATCATCAAAGGGTTCTGTACAAAAGATCAACATCTGTACTTTCACTAGGACATTGTTACTTGACTCACAAGTCTCTCTTGATAATAGCATCTGTCTATGTACCATATTTGGGGTGTACATAGTTTTATGCCAAAAATGGCAGACATAGGAATAGCCAAAATGCAGATCAAGTTTGACTATTAAACGAATATTATTCGCACTTGGCCTGACTATCTGATGAGTTTACCAGTAGGGATATTTGAGTTGCTACAATTTTTCACAATTTTTATTTGTCTGTCTGTATAACAAATTTTCATAGAAGACCTACTCAAATATGTAAGGGGATATAAACTACCAGCTCCCTCAACTAATCATTTACACAAAAATCACATTCTAAGCTCAATGGTGGTTTATTGTTTTGTTTTGATTTTTCAAAATTTTCTAGGGGAGCAGGAGCGTTATTTAATAGCTAAACAAACTATACTCAGTCTTAAAGGATTCAAAATTATCTACTTGGTTTCTAGAAACTCTTGAGTTCTACCTTCTAGAAATCTTAAATGCTATAATCACAAATGGTTAACTCTTTTTCACAATTTTGATACTGTGCTTGAGACTTAAAATCAAAACAAAATTTAAAAGTTTATAAACAACTTAAGGAACCTGCAAAATAGCATTATGTGAGGCTGTCTTTCTATAAAAATTTTCTTGATAATTGCCTGCATATAATTTTCATCCTGAAAGCTTTTTAGCTTTGAAAATTTCCTAAATTATAATTAATTGATTTAAATCTTGCCTTGATGAAAGAATCCAAGAAGACAAGATTAATTTCTTAGTCTCTAACTATCTAACTTACCCAAGAGGCTATTCTAAAATGCTCAGCACTCAGACTCCCATCGATTATAATTTTTATAAATGATCTGTTTCTCTCCAAAACTACTGAGGAAGTATAACAGATCCACAAGTCAGCAGGCTGGAGGGAACAGACAGAGCAGACTCTCCATGTGGGCTATTATGAAAGCTGATTTAATTATTTCTTTCAGAAGTTTAATACATGAAAAGTTAACTTCTAGAAATAGTCAGACCCTTTCCAGATGGCTATGAAAATTGTTTTTTATTAAATTGGACTGTTCAAATTTTCCAGGCCCATGAACCCAAAGACAGTTTAATCATAGTCGAGAGGGAACTGTAACTCTGGAAAACTAAGTGGAACACTGTAGCCAGGGCTATAAGGATAATTATAATGAACAGAGACCACATGATCGGAAACCAGTCTACACGAAGTTAATTCTCGTCATCCAGAGACTGACAGGAGAGGTTTATCAACAGCAAGCCTTGTGGAAAATTTCTGGGTAGGTTCTTGAAGAAACAGGGAATGGAAGTCTCTTTAGAAGACAAGGTGATGGACATTGTCATCTATGGGTTGTGCAAGCCATTACGTTGGGATTATGGTTTCTCATGTAATTCATTTACCCAGTGAAAGGGACATTTATCAAATACTTCATTTGTTATACAAAAGTTGGATACAAACTCAAGTGATTGATTTTGAAAACTGTCAAATGAGTGACATTTTCACCTGTATCTTTATTAGAAGTTTTCTGCAAGGCTCCCCAGTTCTCAGACTATTTTGGAAATCTCTCTTTGCAAAGCATTTTCAGAATCATTTCCTAAAAATGTAAGAAAATATATTACCTCAGATGTAGAATCTTAAAAGCATTGTGACTGAATTTTGTGGCTTGATGACATAGCAAAGAATCTAAGATTAGCCTGAAATAGAGTAATTCCAGGCTACGTTGCAACTGTGGAGTGTGTGTGCCTGCTCAGGCACGCAATCATGTCTGATTCTTTGCAGCCCGATGGACTGTAGATCACCAGGCTCCTCTGTCCATGGAATTTTCTGGGCAAGAATACTGGAGGGGGTTGCCATTTCCTCCTCTAGGGAATTTTCCCAATCCAGGGATCGAACACATGTCTCCTGTGTCTACTAAATTGCGGGTGAATTCCTTACCACGGCACCTCCTGGGAACCCTAAGAGTTGTGTGGCTCAGCAGTAAAGAACCTGCACGCGATGCAGGAGACACGGGAGACGGGGTGTGATCCCCGGATTAGGAAGACACCCTGGAGGAGGACATGGCAATTTACTCCAGTATTTTTTCCTGGACAATCCCATGGACAGTCCCCGGGATCGCAAAATTGGAAATGACTCAGCAAGTAAGCAAAAGAGTGGTACAAATGTAGCCTCTCAAAATACCCCCGCAGCAAGATTAAACTCCCAGCATTCTGCTGTCCTGCTGCAATGGGTATGCTTGATGGTATTGTTTAGGGATTATCAGGGCATTCTTATTTGTGCAAAAACTAGGGATCTATTTTCACATAAAAAAAACAGTCAGGGAATGCACCTTTGCACCCAGAGAAGATTTAATAGGTCTGATGCCTTCTCTAAGTTTGCAAACACTAATCAACACTAAAAAAGATAAAGTCAAAATAGAATCACTTAATAATCACTCCAAGTCAGAGTTTTATAGACATTGCAGAGATACAAAGCCTTTCATAAACAATTAATGAAAAGTAGGTACCTGCAACCTTTACAAAGAGTAATTTAGATGCAAACCTGGGCTCTGAAGCAGAACCCATACATCTTCCTCAGGAATATTGTGAGATTCCAAGAAAACCCTTGAGATTGTAACAGAAGTATTCTCTTAGCTCTCCTGGTTGCAGGTTGTACCTGGCCTTTGTAAACAAGAATTCAAGGATAGCAGAAACTGCTATCCTTCAAGATTTATATATATCTATGTGTGTGTGTATAAATATATATAAATGCATAAT
This sequence comes from Cephalophus harveyi, assembly GCA_006410635.1. NCBI lineage: Eukaryota > Metazoa > Chordata > Mammalia > Artiodactyla > Bovidae > Cephalophus > Cephalophus harveyi. Next base: position 323,050 of record SJYT01015607.1, on the reverse strand, counting down.
CATAATTCTCATTAAAGAATGGGATTCAGTAGATCTCAATTAGTGATTTTGTCATACTTCTAAACACCTTCACTCATTATTATAAAGATATCACAACTGCATTTTATAGTCAAATTATGGGACATTGAAGGGTGAACATACTGGAAACTCCCACCTGTAAACATCTGGCTGAAATATACCTATGTTAGCTAGCAGCTGGACTGTAATGCATGTATGTTTTTAAATTCAAAAGAAACTCCAACAAAAGCATTATCTAAGGCTGACAGCAATGTGTTAACTCTATGCACGAGAAAAACACTAAAGTTTATGGTTTTTCCAGTGGTCATGGATGGATGTGAGAGTTGGAATGTGAAGAAGGCTGAGCGCTGAAGAACTGATGCTTTTTAACTGTGGTGTTGGAGAAGACTCTTGAGAGTCCCTTGGACTGCAAGGAGATCCAACCAGTCCATTCTGAAGATCAACCCTGGCTGTTCATTGGAAGGAATGATGCTAAATCTAAAACTCCAGTACTTTGGCCACCTCATGTGAAGAGTTGACTCATTGGAAAAGACTTTGATGTTGGGAGGGATTGGGGGTAGGAGGATAAGGGGACGACTGAGGATGAGATGGCTGGATGGCATCACTGACTCAATGGATGTGAGTCTGAGTGAACTCCAGGAGTTGGTGATGGACAGGGAGGCCTAGAGTGCTGAGATTCATGGAATCACAAAGAGTCGGACAGGACTGAGCAACTGAACTGAACTGAACTGATGCACATCATTTTCTAAAACAAATGTACTCAGTTATTAAATGACTCATTACAATTTGCCAGAAAAGAAAAAAAATCCCCTAATGGTGATTTTATGTCTGAAGATGAGTCAAAGTGTTCATCTCTCAGTGGTATCTGAATCTTTGTGACCCCATGTACCATAGCCCACTAGACTCCTATGTCCATGGAATTCTCCAGGTAAGAATACTGGCATGAGTGGCCATTTCCTTCTCCAGGAGATCTTCCTGACCCAGGAATTGAACCTGGATCCCCCGCATTGCAGGGAGATTCTTTAGTATCTGAGTCACCAAGAAAGCCCCAAAGATGAGTCAAGGCTTACTGTAACCAATAATGACCGTTTCCTTTCCTGCATTTCATTAAGTAAAGGACAGAAAGAGTGAAATAAGACTTTCTAAAAAAAAAAAAAAAAATCAACATATGCAAGAAACTAGTAAAATGCACACCAGTATTTTGGTGGGCAATATATTTACACCATATGTATATATATTTTCTTTTATTTTTATCATAAAATACATTCCTAAAATTGAAATTGATGTGTCAAAGCCTTTTTTAAAAGGCTTTAAAACCTTGCAGCAAAATCCAGAAAGCTCATGTTTTTGTTTTGAAAACACTAGAAAGGTCTCAAAGGAACAAAGCTAAATGTTAGCACTTGATTTGAGGGTGATATGTTTTCACTTGGTGATTGTTTGGAGTCCTTCCTGGGAGACAGTCCTTAGGCTGCACAGGGCATGTATGCTCAGTACTGTCTGGCTCTTTGTGACCCCCAGTACTGTAGCCCGCCAGTCCCCTCTTCCATGGAGTTTTCCAGGCAAGAATACTGGAGTGGGTTGCCATTTCCTACTCCAGGGGATCTTCCCAACCCAGGGATAGACTCCATGTCTCCTGAGTCTTCTGCAATGGCAGGCAGATTCTTTACCGCTGCGCCACTTGGAAACTCAGCTAACGTGGCTTATGAATCTGGCTCCAGGAAGCATTGGGAGGGACAAATGATTGGACTTACTAGGAACTGGGGTCTTTACATGAGCTCCCAGTGGTTTATCGGCCAGGGGTCACTGATAGGTTCTTTGACTGACACAAGAGCTACAATTTTCTAGTAGTATCCCAGGTGACGCAAGAGGTAAATGATCTGCCTGCCAATGCAGGAGACGTGAATTTGATCCTTGGTAGGGAAGATATCCTGGAGAAGGAAATGCAACCCGCTCCAATATTCTTCCCTGGGAAATCCCAAAGGCGGAAGAACCTTGCAGGCTACAGTCCATGGGGTCTCAGAGAGTTGGACATGACTGAGTTACATAAAAATGACCTAGTTTAAACCAAAATTTTAAAAAGAAAGTGTGGGTACACTCATGGCTGAACCCCACACCTGTTCATTTGCACTCTTAGAAAGGAAACATATCTTGGGAATCTCTGTTTCTATGATCCAGTTATTAAAAAAAAAAAAAAAAAAAAAAACCTCTGCTCGACACCATGCAGTGATAAACATTTGTTCCCAGAAAGGTTGTAGATGGTTTGATCCTGAGTTCTCACACACTTTCAGAACAATTCTTACCTCTGTCTTAGGACCATTGAGCTTAGTGATCTTTCAGACCACTGAATTTAGTGACCTTTAAATGATTTAACATTTACAAAACATCTGAACTTCCCAGAAGTACTATGTAAATATGAAAATCACAGACAAGACAGTCAATATATGTAAATACCCCTTAATTAAAAAAAAAAAGAAAAAAGAAAAGGACTTGAATTAGGCATAAAAGTCTGTCCATTAACCTTATTTGGAAAGAAAAAAAAAAAAAACAAATTCTAGAGAAGATTTTTCAATTTCATTTGTTTTTAAAACAATCCCTTGAAAATCCTTTTTAGTGTTTTTGAATAGTTGATGACTCAAATCACACAAAGAAATAACATTGACTGTGCTATGTGAATCGTTTTCAGACTCTCTTCCCCACAAAATGATGCAGGTCTTGAACTGGTGAAGCACCTCACTCAGCAAGGGCGGGGACGAAGCAGCTGCCAAATATCAGACTTAGTGATGACGGCTTGCTTAGGGTTCTTTGTGTTTATCCCTAAGGTTGGCAATTACCCCATACCTCTTGGTGTTGAGACTCCTTCACGAGTTACAGGGATGAGAAACATTTGTCAAAGCCCAAGAGCTGCTCCCTGAGGTCACACCATAAGACATAACAGGCTAGACCAAGCCCTAAAAAGTTGGCATGCTTATCTGTTCCCCATTCAAAAACAATCCAAATGACTTTTGATATTGTATTCTGACACTTTCCATTTAGATTTTGTTGGAGAGCAAGGGCAGAAGCAGTAAAAAATGAGATAAAAATGTACGGTGGGAAGAGTAAATATTGAGACTTCATGAACATAAAAGATTCAAATGAAATTTGTGGTGAAGGTCTGAAGAGTGTCTTGATGGAAACTGGTTGTCTATTACCATAGCAAAGCCGTCTATCACGCCACCCTGGAACATGCACGTAGGAGAGGGTTAGCTAAGATGCTTGCCTATGCAGGCTGCTCTGTTTCTCGTCTCCAAATGGAATAACTGAACTAAGACCCACTTATCTATTTTGTTTGTTTGTTTGTTTGTCAACAAGATTCTGTTTTTACAAGCTGGATGAAAACAGGACAGGCACAGCAAAGACAAGCAAACTCCCTGGTGTTCAGGGCCCAGCCAGTTTATGGATATTGCTGACGCTGCCCCTCCTTGCTCAGAGCACAAAGCTCACTCCTTACTGAATGGTGATAAAGGCATACCCAGGGTTGGGCGAGGGAAAACTTGCCTTCAGTATCCAGGCTTCCCTCAGCTATACCCTGTGATGGATGAGAATCTTTCTTCTTCTTCATTACACTTGTGTACACACACACACACACACGCACACACACACACACACACACACACACATATATATATATATATATATATATATATATATATATATATATGTCAATTCAATGGAAGGACTCGGAATTAGAAAGTGAGATCATTCTCTGGGAAAAAATAATCAGAATGAGATCATATCCAGATTAGAATCAGAAATATTTTACAGGCATGTAGCTTAAGAATTGATTTGTAAATATATCACTGGAAAGCTGGAAAGGTTGGGAAAAAATATATATATATAAAGTTCAATTCGAGAGCCAGACATCTTGGAATGTGAAGTCAAGTGGGCCTTAGAAAGCATCACTACGAACAAAGCTAGTGGAGGTGATGGAATTCCAGTTGAGCTGTTTCAAATCCTGAAAGATGATGCTGTGAAAGTGCTGCACTCAATCTGCCAGCAAATTTGGAAAACTCAGCAGTGGCCACAGGACTGGAAAAGGTCAGTTTTCATTCCAATTCCAAAGAAAGGCAATGCCAAAGAATGCTCCAA
>SJYT01015607.1:255564-318397 GCA_006410635.1 Cephalophus harveyi | reverse complement strand
GAAGCAACAGTTAGAACTGAACATGGAACAACAGACTGGTTCCAAATAGGAAAAGGAGTACGTCAAGGCTGTATATTGTCACCCTGCTTATTTAACTTATATGCAGAGTACATCATGAGAAACGCTGGACTGGAAGAAGCACAAGCTGGAATCAAGATTGCCGGGAGAAACATCAACAACCTCAGATATGCAGATGACACCACCCTTATGGCAGAAAGTGAAGAGGAACTCAAAAGCCTCTTGATGAAAGTGAAAGAGGAGAGCGAAAAAGTTGGCTTAAAGCTCAACATTTAGAAAACAAAGATCATGGCATCTGGTTCCATCACTTCTTGGGAAATAGATGGGGAAACAGTGGAAGCAGTGTCACACTTTATTCTTTTGGGCTTCAAAATCACTGCAGATGGTGACTGCAGCCATGAAATTAAAAGGAAGGAAAGTTATGACCAACCTAGATAGCATATTGAAAAGCAGAGACTTTACTTTGCCAACAAAGGTCCGTCTAGTCAAGGCTATGGTTTTTCCAGTGGTCCTGTATGGATGTGAGAGTTGGACTGTGAAGAAAGCTGAGCACCGAAGAATTGATGCTTTTGAACTGTGGTGTTGGAGAAGACTCTTGAGAGTCCCTTGGACTGCAAGGAGATCCAACCAGTCCATTCTGAAGGAGATCAGCCCTGGGATTTCCTTGGAGGGAATTATGCTGAAGCTGAAACTCCAGTACTTTGGCCACCTCATGCGAAGAGGAAAAGACTCTAATGGAAAAGACTCTGATGCTGGGAGGGATTGGGGGCAGAAGGAGAAGGGGACGACTGAGGATGAGATGGCTGGATGACATCACTGACTCGATGGGCTTGAGTCTGAGTGAACGCTGGGAGTTGGTGATGGACAGGGAGGCCTAACGTGCTGCGATTCATGGGGTTGCAAAGAGTCGGACATGACTGAGCAACTGAACTGAACTGAAATCAGTAATATTGGTAGGTTGCTAACTCAGTCTTTTCTCTGTTAAGTTACAAATACATGCTCTGGGAAGTAGACTCTTCCTGACTGGTCCTATCAATCGAACATAGCTTTCTCTATGCTGTGTGCTGTGCTTAGTCACTCAGTTGTGTCTGACTCTTTGTGACCCCATGGACTGTAGCCCACCAGACACCTCTGTCTATGGAGATTCTCCAGGCAAGACTACTGGAGTAGGCTGCCATACCCTCCTCCAGGGGATCTTCCCAACCCAGGGATAGAAACCCAGTTTTCCCATGTTGCAAGCAGATTTTTTATCTTCTGAGCCACCAGGGAAGCCCATTATTTCCCAAAGGGAAATCAGCAACTCTTTTTCTTTTCATAGCAGGCAGTAGATTTTCTTGTAATCAATGCATCTTGGGGACCACCATTATTATGTGGGACTTCTCCAGAAGATTTAATTTCTGTCAGTGGGATAAGATTTATTATTATGTATCTTCATGGCTCTTCTGCCTCTTTGTCTTAAATGCCTCTAACTATATTTGGAGTTGTGGAAGCATACTGCAAGCATACAAAGTATACCTGCAATTTTTTCATGTTTGGATCCAGTCTCTTTGAAAAGACCTTTACCCTTATTTAGTAATCAGAGTGGCAAGATTTATTTATCCGTTTCCTCCTATGTGTTGTTGTTGTTCACTCACTGAGTCATGTCTGACTCTTTGTGACCCTGTGGATTGCAGCACACCAGGCTTCCCTGTCCTTCACTATCTCTCAGTTTTTTCAGACTTGCGTCCAAGATGTTGATGATGCCATCCAACCATCTTATCCTCTGTTGTCCCCTTCTCCTCCTGCCCTCAGTCTTGCCCAGCATCAGGGTCTTTTCCAATGAGGCGGCTCTTTGTATCAGTTAGCCAAAGTATCGGAGCTTCATCTTCAGCATCAGTTCTTCCAAAGAATATTCAGGGTTGATTTCCTTTAAGATTAACTGGTTTGATCTCCAAGTAGTCCAAGGGATTCCAAAAGTCTTCTTCAGCACCATAGTTCAAAAGCATCAATTCTTCAGCGCTTAGCCTTCTTTATGGTCCAACTCTTACATCCATACATGACTACTGGAAAAACTGTAACTTTGACTATACAGGCCTTTGTCAGCAGTGATGTCTCTGCTTTTTATTAAAAATATACTGCCTAGGTTTGTCATGGCTTTCCTTCCAAGGAACAAACATCTTTTAACTGCATGGCCGCCGACACCATCTGCAGTGATTCTGGAGTTCAAGAAAATATAATCTGTCACTGTTTCCACTTTTTCCCCATCTATGTGCCATGAAGTGATAGGACAAGATACCTCCTGTGTGTCACACTCTCCTACTCTCTATTCCCTTGAATGAGGTTTCTTACTCAAATACGAAACTTCAGGGATTCCTATTTTATATTTTTCAGTTATTATATGGAAATTTTTTCACTTCTTTTTAATTTAAATTTATTTATTTTAATTGGAGGTTAATTACTTTATAATATTGTATTGGTTTTGCCATACATCAACATGAATCCGCCACAGGTATACATGTGTTCTCCATCCTGAACCCCCCTCCCTCCTCCCTCCCTGTACCATCCCTCTGGGTCATCTCAGTGCACCAGCCCCAAGCATCCAGTATCATGCATCGAACCTGGACTGGCGATTCGTTTCATATATGATATTACACATGTTTCAGTGCCATTCTCCCAAATCATCCCAACCTCTCCCTCTCCCACAGAGTCCAAAAGACTGTTCTATATATCTGTGTCTCTTTTGCTGTCTCGCATACAGGGTTATCGTTACCATCTTTTTAAATTCCATATATATGCATTAGTATACTGTATTGGCACCCCACTCCAGTACTCTTGCCTGGAAAATCCCATGGACGGAGGAGCCTGGTGGGCTGCAGTCCATGGGGTCGCTGAGTCGGACACGACTGAGCGACTTCACTTTCACTTCTCACTTTCATGCNGGAGAAGGCAATGGCACCCCACTCCAGTACTCTTGCCTGGAAAATCCCATGGACGGAGGAGCCTGGTGGGCTGCAGTCCATGGGGTCGCTGAGTCGGACACGACTGAGCGACTTCACTTTCACTTTTCACTTTCATGCATTGGAGAAGGAAATGGCAACCCACTCCAGTGTTCTTGCCTGGAGAATCCCAGGGACGGGGGAGCCTGGTGGGCTACCGTCTATGGGGTCACACAGAGTCGGACACGACTGAAGTGACTTAGCAGCAGCAGCATACTGTATTGGTGTTTTTCTTTCTGACTTCCTTTTTAACTCAGAATAACATTCGAATTCTTTACCATGGCTGAGAAGCCCCTAGTGAGGTGTACCTTTGTGATGTCATCTCCTACAGTGTTCCATTTACTCATGCTCTGCCTGCCACACTCTCTTGCTCTTTGTTCCTTCAACACAGTGAGCTCCTCCTGGAAGAATGAGCGGGTTTCCTCCTCCTGCTGATTGTTATGTCCATCCTCCAACTGTTAGCTGAGTAGGATCCTTCTACTTGTCACTCAGTTTCATCTCAAGGACCACCTTAGCTGCTATATCTAAAACAGTCCTCTTCTCTGACATATAGCTCTAATTACCTGATCTATGACACTTATTACAAATTTCAGCCATTGGAGCAGGAATGCCTGCCTGTGCCTTTCAATATAATTTTATTTCTTCTAAATAATATTTCAGAAGATTATAAATATTTCCAGTTAAAGGGAAAAAAAAAAAATCCAGACAACTTCACATTTGTACACTCATTTCCAAGTGGTATTTTCTTTTTTTTAAATTAAAATTGAGGAATAGTTTTAGATCTTTAATCCATTTTGAGTTTATTTTTGTGTGTGGTGTTAGAAAGTGTTCTAGTTTCATTCTTTTACAAGTGGTTGACCAGTTTTCCCAGCACCACTTGTTAAAGAGATTGTCTTTAATCCATTGTATATTCTTGCCTCCTTTGTCAAAGATAAGCTGTCCATAGGTACGTGGATTTATCTCTGACCTTTCTATTTTGTTCCATTGATCTATATTTCTGTCTCTGTGCCAGTACCATACTGTCTTGATGACTGTGGCTTTGTAGTAGAGCCTGAAGTCAGGCAGGTTGATTCCTCCAGTTCCATTCTTCTTTCTCAAGATTGCTTTGTCTATTTGAGTTTTTTTGTATTTCCATACAAATTGTGAAATTATTTGTTCTAACTCCGTGAAAACTACCATTGGTAGCTCTTCGGTTAGACACTACATGTTGAGATATGCTAACATGGTTTTTGGTTGCACACCACAGTTGACCCATCTCTATCTCTAGCATTTTTAAAGTACTCTATTGGCTCAGGGAACTGAGAAGTCAATAAGGGCTTGAGTAAACGGTCAAACAATGTGACCAGGACTCAGGATCTCACTTTCGGTTCCATTTCTTAGGATTGCTTCTTTTACAGTTGGCTGCATTATTGGGAGGCATTACTCTGATGGTTCAAGACAGCAATTCTTTTAGAGTTATATATGTCCTCATTCATATTCAAAAGAAAACAGAAAGTCTATGTTCCTAGCAGCGCAAATAAAGCCTAATAGATGCTCTTATTGACCTGAATTATGTGTTTCTTGAATTAAAACTGTGGCTATGTGAAATACATATGCTGGAGGGTTAGTCAATCTCAACCAAATCACATGACTGGGGAATGCGGTAAAGTGTTAGGAAGAGGGAACTGCAAATGGCTGCTGGAGAGGCAACTAACAACCACTATAAGCTTGAGGGGCATTCCTCAAGCTTCTTCGTTTCCTGAAAAAGCAACCTGTCAGTTTGGCAAGAGCAAATATTCATATCACTAGGACCTAACTATTGAAGAGTTATTAAAATCTTTTTGGTTATTCAAATATTTTTCGTGTAATAACATAACACTCAGGATATGACAACTTGAAAGCTTGGTTATGAATAGAAAACTTCCAAATATTTCAGTTTGTAAACCAGGATAATTATTATAGCTGTTATGGTTGCTTTATGAGAACACAAAAGACAGTTTGGTATACTGTGGAATGTTTATAATTTATAGTAAAGCTATAGCTGGAGAATTCAGCTGTTGACTGAAATTCTTAATCATTTTATTAACCAATATTTCCTTTTTCTACTTGGCCTGTGACTTGGCTAAGCTTGTTTCTAACCAGGCGTGGCTTATTCAATAGACGGTTAAAGTTACCATTTGGTAACTTATCCACTAAAAGATAACCAATATTACTTTTCATCCTTGCATTCCTCTGAAATTCTGGATATTTTTCTTCTAAGGATTATAAACAAAATTATATTTTATTACTTTTCTTATTTTATGTTCATATCAGGGACTGAGGTGTTTTTTTTTTTTTTTTTTGGAAGCCATGGTCTAAATTGTCACTGCTTATTCGGTTATACTGACCAGTTTAATCTTTTGTAGCCTGACACTTTTCACAAAGTACCATTCATAGATAATGACTGAAAGAAGTGATAAAAAAAAAGTGAAAGTATTAGTCTGACTCTTTGTGACCCCATGGACTGTAGCCCTCCAGGTCCCTCTGTCCATGGAATTCTTCAGGCAAGAATACTGGAGTGGGTAGCCATTCCCTTCTCCAGGGGATCTTTCTGACCCAGAGATCTCTTGCATTACAGGTGGAATCTTTACTGTCTGAGCCACCAGGAAAGCTGGAAAGAAGTGATACATATCCTTAAAAGTTTCTATCTGAAGATTAGTAATATCAGCCTTTGTACAAAGCCTCAACTCTCTAAATGGTTGTAATGCAAACACAGTTATAGGAAAGAAAGATGCAAAACCATAAGAAAAAAAAGCAAGATTGATATAAATTAAATATTATTTTGATCAATCTGTTTAGATTTTTAAAACTTAATGTGATCTTCTTACGGGATTATCTTAATTAAGGCAGGCAATATATTTAAAAGTATGTGATGAAATTACTAAATAAAAAGACTTCTGAGTCATGAATTTCTTGGAAATCATGTGATGAAAGTTCATTGCCACATACTATAAAATCTTAATGATGTTAGAGTACTTCAGGTACAGGAGAAACTATTAAATTCATTGATTGAAGATACTCAGTGGCACTTATATTTTCAACAAAAAAGCACTAGTGAAGGTCCTTCAGAATAAAACGCATCTTCTGTAATAAGTTACAGCCTACCTCGAAGGACAGTAGGTAGGCTGTATGCTTGCAAAATCATTAATGCAAAAGCCTCTTGTCTTACCGGTTCCTCTGCACTGCCTGTTGCATCATGGGAATAACTGATGAGACCAGGGATGGGCTGCTCACCGTGTGCCATGATAACAGCAGGACTGGTGTAGAATGGATGCTTCTAATGCACAACACATAACAACGATGAATACAATGACAGGAAAACATGAAACTATACAAGCAAAATGACTGGAAAGGAAAAAAGTTGAAAACAAATGGAACACTGAAATGCCCAAAATTCGCAAATGTATAATGACAAAATCAGCTTAGAATTCAGATGGTATACGCTTTTTTTTAAGGTTGAAACTGATGGTACTTTTAACTCTTTTAATTAAGAGTAAAAGAAAGAGAACATATGATGATTTAATAATGTACCTATTTCATCAATCAGTTCCATAAAAACAAAACAAAATGAAATAAAACAAACCTCACACATAACTTAAATACTTATTACCCTAAGTAAGGACTTAATGGATCACTGAATGGATCTGGAGATGGAATGATCCAGTTTTCAGTGAAGGAACCATCTACTGGTTGTCTGAATGGACACTTCAAAAGGATCTCTATGATTCTTTCCTATATATATGTTCCCAAAAAATCCTCTCATGCTAAGCTCATAGCTGAAATTTCTGGACGAGCCATAAAACTTTAGGAATTACTTCATAAACGATTAGATTACCAATCTTTACATTCTCGATCAATGAACAAGCATTACTTCCAGAGGGATATGCTACTGTCTGAAGATTTTATAGTATACAAGGTGGGTTATACGACATATGGTTAACAATGTAAATCATGTTCTGTGACTCTGACAAGATGATGAAATTTACAGAAGTAATGTATGGTACCATTTACTGTACTAAATACTGTATGGTACTGTATGGTACTATTTACTCCCAGAATTGCTTGAAGAGAACTTGCAATATTTTGATACTGCTTTAATAATATTTATTGCTTTATTAAATTAAAAATGCAAATATCTTACATCCATTTCTTCTCCATATGACTGGTGTAAATTGTATCCCACAGTTAAATAAACGGTAGTTAACTGATGAAAAGTCTTGTCTTTTAAAAAAAATATATTAATCTTTCTCAACTAATTTCTTGAACCATCTTAGGTCTCTTACCCTCTTTTGATGCTCCTTTAAGAATTTGTGAAAGTTTGATGTTCTGAATACATAAACATTATATATTTAATATGATCACAATACTGACATCTTCACAGTTCTTAAATGTCACATTGTTTATCATGGGAGCTACTACTTCAATAGGTAACAGCAGAATCTTTAATGCCTCAGAACTCAAAACAAAACTTAAATGTTTCAAGAACTCAACATAATGGAGGGAATACAGCTGTAGGGTGTCATGAATATTTCAGTTCTTTTTAAAGGATGCCACAAAATCGTATTTAACTTATGGAAGAATGGGATGGAAAGAGAGATGAAATCAATACATTTACCTATGGGTCCCTTAGATCTCTGGGTCTCTCTCAACAGGCTTACCTTGGCTGCAATGGCAGCTGCAGTTATATGTGATGAAGAACTATCTTCTGTGGAAGCAACACCACTATCTTTCTTCTCTTCTTCCTCTTCCTCACATTGAACCCCTTTGTCTTCTGTCTGTTTATGGGGGCTAGTTGTGGGAGGAGGGGAAAGAGGTGGTGGCGGGGAAGGTAAATCTTCAAGTTCATCATGAACTTCCTTTACTTTTACAATGGCATCACGTAAAAGGTCAATGGCATGAGGTAGGGCTGGTAGTATGAACTGAAAGCATTCCTGTATGCAAGAGGAAGGAAAAAAAACGAAGATAAAGTACTTTTATCGGCATGCAAAATGGGAGCAATCAAATTTATTTGTGATTTTGGATTTACTTGTGATTTTCTCTTCATCTATCTTAAGTATGAATCATATTTAATGTATTGTCTTTGCAATGTGAAACATGAAGTAAGCTGGTATATATTACAGTACTCTCCATAAGCTGAAGAACTCCACTATATAAACACACAGCAATTTTTTTTTTTTTTAAGTAAAACTTCTACACAACTTTGGGATTTAAAGATACATTATGAGAGAGCAGGTAACAGTTTTCACCTTTCTGGTAAAAGAAGGATACTAGAACTAACAAACCAACTGAATACTGAACTATTTTATTCAGAGAACTTAGGTTCTGATTACAATTGTAAACTACAGATAGACAAAATTGCGCAATATGTAAAAGTAGATATAAGTCTGTGCAGCATAAAAGTCAAAACAGTCTCTCTCTCTTTTTTTTTTTGGAAGGAGGTGAAGGAAAGTACAGTGTTTATTGTAGGGTGCTAATAAGTAAGGAGAACAGGCAGCTAATGCCCAAAATATGTCCATTATCACCCATAATGTATCACCAAAAGAAAACAGGTGAGAACTTTAAAATCAGAAAGTAAGGCCAGATATATCTGGGGAGTATATTTGAGCAGAAGTCTTTCTCTTTCACATGTGAAGCAACTTACCTTAAAATCTAATATGTAAAGAAATATCGGTTACTGGAATATCTGGAAGGTAACTAACCTTTTACCCTCCTGGAAAAAAATTGTATAGTAAGGAATTTAACTCTAATCAAAGAGAGGTCTGGCCTTTATTCTCTGCTTTTGGGAGGTGATCTCTAGTTCCTTACTATATCATGCCTGATAAGAGTGTCTCTGCCTGGGGGCTTTAGCCACTGAACAGTCTAACAACATGGTTTATTATGAGGGCTTTGGGAAACAGGGTATCAGTTTTACCTCTGGAAAGAATTGGGAATGGCTGACTAAAGGTCAACCACATGGGCAATAAGTGATCAAGTTCCAACAAAAACTCTGAACACCAAAGGTAAAGAAGAGTTAGCATAGGTAAAGGAGAGTGTGCACAGTTAGCAATGTTCTATGTGTGTTGTCTTATATCGGGCTTCCTCAGTGGCTCAGCAGTAAAGAATCTGCCTACAATGCAGGAGAACCAGGTTCGTTCCTTGGGTCAAAAAGATCTCCTGGAGGAGGAAATGACAACCCTTTCCAGTATTCTTGCCTGGGAAATTCCAGGGACAGAGGAGCCTGGTGGGCTACAGTCCATGGGGACACAAAGAGTCGGACACGACATGACTAAACAGCAACAACAACTGTCTTATGTTAACAGGAGGTGATGCTGTCTATGACTCCATTAAACAGAATGGCCACAAGTTCCCTGTTACCTCACTTAGACTCTGCCATATATACTCCCTTCCTTGGCTGATTTCATCTTGTATTCTTTCCCTGTGATGCAACGTACTCATGAGTATGACAGCTTTCAGTGAGTTCTGTGAGTTCTTCTAGTGAATTATTAAAAGTGAGGGTGATTTTAGAAATCCTCTCAATTGTAATTGATGACAAAAGTGAGGTTAGTCTTGTGGAGTGCTCCACAAGAAGTTGGCCAGCTAACTTCTGCAGCTGGTCAAAACTCCTTACAGTTGGTATTAAGAAGTGAGATTTGACAGAAACAGCTTGACTCACTGAAACTTGCGACCCAGGAAGAGGAAGGAAGAGAATGTGGGGGATAACGAATCTTTAGAGACTCAAAGAATATAGGGTCACCCAAAGAACGGAATTGCAGCTGTACTGCAATTAGTTACTGGAAACAAAATTAGCAGCTAAATTTGAAAATGAAAGATCTAACTCCTAAGGAGTCACATCAATACACAAACAATAAACGGTATCTGTACTAGCTAAAACAAAAGTAATGGAGAATGTTGGGGTGGATTCTGAGGCTGGGTCAAGCTTGGCTTCTGGATGGTCTGACACATAGCTAGTAGCCTCAGCGCTGCTTCCCATGGAAAAATTTATGTTGAAGCAATAAAAAATAGTAAATAAAGTTGGACTGATTAATAAGAAAATGGGGAAAGAGAAATAAGAGATTCAAGGGACCTGTCCTCGCAGGGTGGAAACACTTACATGGTTATTAAGAAATGTATGAATGGAGCGACTATTAATGGGGGCAAAACAGATGTCTTAAAGAAGCACTGTTGTGTTGAGTGGACAGATGGGAGATCTGCTGATCTCCTAACATTAAGAGATCCTAAGCAAATTTCATTTTACACTTGTTTGGTGGAATTTAGAAAGATAGAAGGCAAAGAAACCTTACCTTGAATCACCTTAAGTGATGGCCCCATAATCTAATCAATATGAGGTATGACAAAACGGTCTGGATTCCTTGGCCCAAGCCAGGCCTTGGAATTCCAAGGCCACATGCACACAAATGGCTACTCATTTGGAGACAGATAAGAGACTTTTCTGGGACTCCTTGACATGGGGGCTCCAGGTACTGTGATTCTAAAACCTGTTGAAATCCTAATGGGAGGTGGGAGGAGTATAGTTAGAATGGGAGGCTATGGGAATGCAGCAGTTGATGGGATTAAGGTAAACATTTAGATAAGAATTACAATGCTTGGACAGTGAACTTATGTGAATGGTGAATTTCTACCTGAATGTATTATAAGGACGCATGCTGTGTCTGGAGAATTTATCCCCTATCTCACACTGTAAAACAGGAGGCATGTAAATCCAGTCTTCTACTTGGACATGCTAAGTGGGACCACACAGATTATTAATTTGCTGTACAAAAGCCTTGTGTGGCATGCAGACTAGGGCTTATAGCAAAAACCTGTGAGTGCCACTCAACAACTGCTGGAATTGTGGATCAAAAAATTTCCATTTGAGAGACAATTACTACTTGTTATTGGACTTTAACTGAGACTGTCCTTATGACTAAAGGACATACAATAACTCTGAAACCTGAAATACCTATGATGTCTTGGTAATTTCAGAGAAAAGCTCTAATGAGGAAGGAAGGCAATGCCCAGGATAGTTCCATAATAAAATGGAAATGTTGCATATAGAATCATGCTACCAGGAGAATGCAAGGAGGTACTCACGAGCAGGCAGCCTCTTTTCACCTAGGGCTGACTTCGGAACCACCTGAGGAGCTGCTGGATCCTATGGCCACTTGGGCCACTTGGGCGATGCCCTATAAACAGCTTTCTATTGATCAACAAAGAGCTGCTTGGTTTATGGATGGCAATTCCAAGGTGAAGGGACAGCATCCTGTTTGGAAGGCCGCCACTCTGATTGAAGAAGGTAAAAACAAATCAGCTCCATGGGCTGAACTGCTTGCTTGCCCCTATGTTTGGGTTTTTACTGACTCATGGGAAGTGTTCAAATGGCCTAGTCATATGATCAGGCAGATGGGCAATGGAAAACTGGTCTATTAAAGGGATACCTGTATGGAGTATGGCTCTATGGAAATCACTCTGGGAATGTAATGGGTATATTAAAGTAGACTGTTAATGCCCATCAGAAGAACTCCCTTTCAGAATTGGAAGTTGACTGGTACTGGAGAGCAGATATCCTGGTATACTTTCTTGACATGGCCACCTGGGCCCATGAGAAGAGTGGACACTAGGGGCCTATAGAAGGCAGAAACGGGCTGAATCTAGACATATTCCTCTTACATTATGAGGCACAAATGCCAATAAGAACTGTTTTGTCTGCTATAAAGAGAGACAGAGATGGCAGAGGGCTATGCAGCGAATTCCCCAAGGGAAAAGTCCTACGTATACCTGGCAAGCTGGGCTGATGTTGTTAGTCCAACTAACTACAAATGGGTACAAGGCTACAAATGAGGTCTACTAGGTATAGACACTTACTCTGGATGAGCTTTGTTTATTCCAGAGTAGATACATATGCTCAACAGACTATAAAAGGACCAGGACAGAAGATATTGTGTCAGTGACCGTGGAGGCATACATTTTTAGACCAAGGAACACACTTTCATCTTCAGAGCAATAATATGATAGAAAACTGAAATTGAAACACTTGTTGTCTAAAATGGGAGGAGATAAATGCATGAAGCTTTCATTAGTGTATGATCATACTCAACATTAGGGAGGTTAAGTGAGTGTTCTCTCCAGACAGATTCGTCTGCTTTTCTGCTAAGGGGAGATGAAAAAGGATGTTTGTATACAACTACACTTTTCTGTTTACAATTGTCCTTTTTCTTTTTTCCCTACATCACCTGAACACTATTATTTTCTATGTGATGTAGTGGTCTGAGGACCAGGGCTGTAACTGTGGGTGCTAGAGGCAGGGATGATTTTTACGCTGAAACTGTTAACTATACTTTTAAACCTTTATGTCAGAATTTCTAAGGATCTGATGGTGCAGACTATGTCTTACTCCATCTGGCCAAATTGGGCTTAAGAGTAAATGCAATTATACTGCCTGGTGTTTCAGACTGCCCACCAACTCTGTACCTATGTAACCTTATCTTTAATAAATGGAATGGATTGAGAGGGAAGTACTTGTTGAACTAGTATTACCGATGGGCCATCTGGACCAGCCCAGTGGCCAAATCAAGTGTCTTATTTGAGATGTTCTAAGGAAATGCTTGAATATAAATGGAGAGAAGGAGAAATGGTAGTTGAAGGTAAAGGAATGAGTTTAAAGGGGTTATGCAGCAGGGAAATCCAGTATTACTTTGGTGCCTCAAAAGCAGCTTAAAACAAGAGATGATATTGTTTCTTGGCTCAGCTGTAGCAGATGCTAGAAAGGGAAAAGGCATAGGTTGCTTTTGGAACCTGATAATTCTGTAAACCTGAGGAGCATCGCTCTGGAATACATCTTGATCATGTGATATGATGACGACTAGGTTAACTGTTAGTGTGTGTACAGGACTCCAGTAATGTTTCAGTATCTTTTGACTCTTATTTTTCAGGTTATATTTACTACTGTACTATGATATAATACAAGCATTGTTAGTAAGATCATACTGCTGATATTGACGGCCATGTGTACTGGGAATTTGAGTTAAAGCCTTCTCAATGGGAAATGACTGGCCTGAGCAAGAGAGCTAATTTCTATGGTAAACAGTTCTGTGCGAATGTATCATAGGGTACAGTAACAGAAGATCGAGGTGGAAAATTGGTAAATGAGTACAAAAATATGAAAATTTGTATAATGGCTTTAGAGGATGAATTACTCGTTTCTCTGATTTTAGTCCTTTCTCTCTCTGGCTCCTCCAAATCTTAGGGATAGTCACACTACTATTGTTGCTATGTCTATAATAGAAATGCTATAGTAAATACTGATGCTCAGCCAGACAAATATTATTGTTTAGTTGTAAGAAAGCCTTGGCCAGAGGCCGGGGGTAGCCTGTATAATGAAAATTTAACTTTACCCAAAGAGAATCTGGCCTATGCCCTTAGTTACTGGGAAATGAAAGGAGTGCCTTTTTTCTGTCTGGAAACTTTTGCTACCAGGCAGTCTAACAGTGTGATTTATTATGGAGACTTTGGGAAATGTGATTTTTGGCTCTGGTAAGTGTTGGAGACTACAAGTATTAGCCCAGCCTCTGGGAAATGCAAGAGACTAAAGGTCAGCCATACGGGCAATACATGATGTACCTCAATAAAAAACTATGGATGCTAAGGACTTAGAGCTTCCCTGATCAGCAATAAACCTTGTGTCGTTACATACTGATGCTCAGAGAGTAATGTGTTCATGACTCCACAGGGAGAAGATATTAGAAGCTCTTCTCCATTTGGTATTTCTTTATTCTGTCTTATGCACCTCTTTTCCCAGTTGATTTTAATATGTATCCTTTCCATATAATAAACCATAACTATGAGTATACCACCTTTCAATGAGTTCTCTGAATCTATTGAGTGAATTATTGAAACAGAGGGTGGTTTTGGGAATGCACTGAACTGCAAGTGGTGTCAGAAGTGAGGTCTTGTGGAGGGCTCCAACTTCTTGTATGACTAACTCTCACAGCTGGCCAAAATTTCTCAAACTAAACCATATAAATCTGAAGGCTGCTTACCTGAGATCCTTTCTTGCTACCTGGCAAGTTAATTATGAGAGTTTTCCCTCTGATTCCACATACAGGCCTGGAAGGAAAAAGAAACTGGATGAATACTAACTTAGCATGATGGTTGGTTTAAATACTTTCAACAACAAAGACCAATCATTGTTTTTATATGTGAACAATTTTTTTATGAATAAAACTATTACAGCTAAATATTTACCAAGTATTATACAAAATGAGCACTCTCTCTGGCTGAGGTTTTTATAACAATGGTTAGTGTGGTGGATTAGAAAAATGCACTGCACGTGATATCAGAACAAATTAGCCGCTTTAAAGAAATAATGGCCAAATTATCTTCTTCTCTAACTTCAGCTTTTTCATATCTCTTACAGTTCTAAGAATTCAATGAGATAGCATACTAAAAATGACTAATATGGTAATGTCTATGTTCAAAAGTCTAACACATAAGGCACTCTGGCATTGAGTGAGATGTTTAAACTCTTGCCTCTCAAGAAGTCTATAAGTTTTAAAGTAAGAATAGACTTTTGGACTCAGGGAGAAGAAGAGGGTGGGATGATTTGAGAGAATAGCACTGAAACATCTACATTACCATACGTAAAATAGATAACCAGTGCAAGTTTGATGTATGATATAGGGCACCCAAAGCTGGTGCTCTGTGTCAACCTGGAGGGATAAGGTGGGGAGGCAGGTAGCAGAGGAGTTCAGGACGGAGAGGACACATATATACCTATGGCCGATTCATACTGATATATGTCAAAAACTATCACAATATTGTAATTATCCTTCAATTAAAATAAGTAAATAAATTAAAAAAAAGTGAGACAGGTCTCTCATAGATCAATAGCACTGGGGAGATTTAGAGACTACAACTATTAACTGATAAATTGATAAACAAGAGTCAATTTAAAGTATGAAGGTCTTTCAAAGTTCACTGTAAATTTTCAGGTCACTTTAAAACCAAGTGGTTAGATAAAAAACATAAGCAGTTGAGAAGTATGAAAGTTGGAATAAAGAGTTGAGGGCCTAGATTTCAAATGAGAGTTCGAATCGTGCTCTTCCAATAATTGGCTATGTGACTCTGACCTGGTAACATATAATTTCCATTATTTGAAAACAAAAGGACTAGATTCAATTAGTCTATTTCTAAAATTTTATAACTCAGGTTGTAAGTCACATAAGAACATTTTTCCACAACTTTTAATTGAGTTTCTTATTTAACTTTTTCAAATAATCTAAAATTGTCTTGTATTTTATTGTTTTTTCTTATCATACAAAGTGCTCATAGCTATTTAAACTATCCATACAGCTTTCCTTTTAATTGAGATATAACTGACAAATAACACTATATTAATTTTAGGTGTACAACAGGATGATTTGATATATGTATATATTATGGAATCATTAGTACAATAAATTTAGCTAATATCTGTCACCACACATGGTACAATTTTTCTCTTGTGATGAGAAATTTTACAATCTACTCTCAGAAAGTTTCAACCAAACAATATTATTAACTATAATCAACATGCTGTATATTACATCCCCAGGACTTATAAGCAGAAGTTTATGCCTTTTGACTCCTTTCACGCATTTAACCCACTCACCAACCACTGTCTCTGGCAACCACCAATCTGTTTCTCTGTATCTGGTGGTTTAGTCGCTAAGTCGTGTCCAACTCTTGTGATCCCATTGACTATAGCCTGCCAGGCTCCTTTGTCCATGGGATTGTCCAGGCAAGAATATTGGAGTGGACTGCCATTTCCTTCTCCAGGAGATCTTCCTGATCCAGAGATAGAACTGTGGTTTCCTGCATTGCAGGCAGATTCTTTACCGACTGAGCTACGAGGGAAGCCCAATCAACTCTCTGCATTTATGAGTTGATTATTATTAGAGTACATATACAAGTGAAATCATATAGTCTTTGTTTTTGTCTGATCTATTTCACTTGGCACAATAGACTCAAGGTCCATTCATACTGTTACAAGAAGCAAGATTTCATTTATTTTATGACTGACTAATGTCCTATAGCATATATATACCTCATTTTCTTTATCCATTCATCCATCAATGGACACAGGTTGTTTCCAGGTCCTGGCAATAATGCTGCAGTAAAGGTGGAAATGCAGATAGTTTTTCGAGATAGTGATTCTACTTTCTTTGGATAAATATCCAAAAGGTGAATTGCTGGATCAAATGATAGTTCTATTTTAAATGTTTTTAGGAACTTCCATACTGTTTTTCCACAGTGGCTGCACATAATTACACTGCCACCAACAGTGTATGAGGGTTCCCTATTTTGCACATCCTCTCAAACACTTGTTATATTCTAATGGGTGTGAAGTGATATCTCTTTGTGGTTTTGAGTTGCACTTCCCTAATTAGTGATGTGGAAAATCTTCTGATGTGCCTGTTGGCTATTTGTATGCCTGCTTTGGAAGAGTGTCTATTCAGAACCTCTGCCCGTTTTTTAATTTTTTGAAAAAAAATTGTTGTTGTTCTTTATAAATTTTGAGTTATCAACCACTTATAGACACATGATGTGCAAGTATCTTCTGCCATTTGGTAGGCTGTATTTTCATTTTGCTGATGGCTTCTTTTGCTGTGCAGAGCTTTTTAGTTTGATGTAGTTCCATGTGGTTACTTTTAATTTTGCTTCCTTTGTTTGAGAATACATATCCAGAAAGATATTGCTAAAATTAATGTCAAAAGCATACTGCCCATGGAGTATGGGAGTTTTTTCTGCAGTTTTATGGTTTCAGGTCTTACATTCAAGTCTTTAATCCATTTTTATTAATTTCTGTGTACAATGTAAGACAGGGTCTAGTTTCATTCTTTTGCATGTGCTATCTGGTTTTCCCAATACTCGTTTCTCCATTTTATATGCTGTGCTCCTTTGTTGCAAATTAACTGTCTATATATCTATGGGTTTACTTTTGAGCTCTCAAATTCTGGGCTTTTCTTCCAATATTATGCTGTTTTGACTGTTACATATTTGTAGTATAATTTGAAATGAGGGAGTGTAATACCTTCAGTTTGATCATTTTTCTCAAGATTGCTTTGGCTATCCAAGGGTCTTCTGCTATTTTTTACAAATTATAGGATTTTTTGGTTATATTTCTATGAAAAATATCATTGTAGATTGATGGGGATTCCACTGAATCTGCAGGTTGCTTTAGGTAATACGTACATTTTAACAATGCTAATTCTTGCAACTCATGAACATGGACTATCTTCCATTTCTTTGTGTCTAATTCACTTTCTTTCAACATGTCTTGAAGTTTTCACTTCCTTGGATTAAAATCTTCTTAGGTATTTTATTCTTTGTTGCAATTATAAAATGAATTGTTTTCTTAATTTCTCATTATGCTACTTCATTCTTAGTGTAGAGAAATGCAACAGATTTTTGTATGTTTATTTTTATCCTGCAAGTTTATTTCATTCATTTATTATTATTGAAACATGTATAATATCATATATGAAATGAAGCACAAGTCCAGATTCGATGCATGATACAGGATGCTTGGGGCTGGTACACTGGGATGACCCAGAGGGATGGTACGGGGAGGGATGTGGGAGTGGGGTTCAGGATGGGGAACATGTGTATACCCATGGTGGATTCATGTTGATGTATGGCAAAACCAATACAATATTGTAAAGTAATTAGCCTCCAATTAAAATAAATAAATTTATAATAAAAAATAAAAATATTATTTTTAATAGCTTTTCTATGGAATCTTTAGGGTTTTCTATATATAAAATCATGTCGGGAATCCCCTGGTGGTCCAGTGGCTAAGACTGTGCTTCCACTGCAGGGGGTGTGAGTTTGATCCCTGGTTGGGGAACTAAGATCCCACATGCCATGTAGTGCAGCCAAAAATAAACAACAAAAAAAAAAATTTAATAATAAAAAAAAAAATCATGTCATCCACAAATACTGACAGTTTTACTTCTTCCTTTCCAATTTGGACTTTTATTTCTTTTTCTTACTTAACTGCTCTAGCTAGAATTTCACCACCACGTTGAGTAACAGTGGCAAGAATGGGTATCCTTGTCTTGGTCTCAGTCTGAGAGGAAAATCTTTCAGTTTTTCACTACTGAGTATGTTAGCTGTGGGTCTGTCATATATGGCCTTTATCTCATACTGATATATGCTCCTTCCAGCTCATTGTATCTTACTTTAATGATAAATAGGTGTTGACTCTTGTCAAATGCTTTTTTCTTGCATCTATTGATAAAATGATCATGATTTTTATCCTTCATTTTTGTTAAAGTGTTTTATTTATGTTGATTTGTGTATATTAAACTATCTTTATATCCCTGGAGTAAATCCTATTTGACCATGGTGTATGATCCTTTTAACATATTGTTATATTCATTTGCTAATGTTTTGTCTAGATGTTTTACATCTAAGTTCATTAGACATACTGGCTTGTAATTTTCTTTTTGTTGTCTTTGTCTGATTTTGGTATTAATGTTGGCTTATAAAAAGAGTTATAAGTGCTCCCTTTTCTTCTAGTGTTTGGAAGAGTTTGAGAAGAACTGGTACTAGTTCTTTAAGTGTTTGATAGGGACTTCCCTGGCAGTCCAGTGATTAAGACTTCACCTTCCAATGCAGGGGGTGAGGGTTCAATCCCTGGCATGGAGTTAAGATTCCACATGCCTCATGGCCAAAATAAATAAATAAATAAATAAAACATAAATGTGTGATAGAATTCACCAATTAAGTTGTTTTGTACTGGATGCTGTTTCTTAGGAGGTTTTTGATTACGGTTTCCATATCCCTACTAGTGAGTGATCTATTCATTTGCATGGATTTAGGCTTTAAAAAATGTGTGATTCTAAGAATCAATCTATTTCTTATAGGTTACCTAATTTTTTGATCTATAACTGTTAGTCTTCTCTTATAATCCTTTATATTTCTGTGATATTATTTGCAATTTCTCCTTATTTCTGATTTTATGCTCAAAATTCTCCAAGCCAGGCTTCAGCAATACATGAACCATGAACTCCCTGATGTTCAAGCTGGCTTTAGAAAAGGCAGAGGAACCAGAGATCAAATGGCCAACATCCGCTGGATCATGGAAAAAGCAAGAGAGTTCCAGAAAAACATCTACTTCTGCTTTATTGCCTATGCCAAAGCCTTTGACTGTGTGGATCACAATAAACTGTGGAAAATTCTGAAAGAGATCGGAATACCAGACCACCTGACCTGCCTCTTGAGAAATCTGTATGCAGGTCAGGAAGCAACAGTTCGAACTGGACATGGAACAACAGACTGGTTCCAAATAGGAAAAGGAGTACGTCAAGGCTGTATATTGTCACCCTGNTTGATTTGCATTTCTCTGATAATGAGTGATGTTGAGCATCTTTTCATGTGTTTGTTAGCCATCTGTATGTCTTCTTTGGAGAAATGTCTGTTTAGTTCTTTGGCCCATTTTTTGATTGGGTCGTTTATTTTTCTGGAATTGAGCTGCATAAGTTGCTTGTATATTTTTGAGATTAGTTGTTTGTCAGTTGCTTCATTTGCTATTATTTTCTCCCATTCAGAAGGCTGTCTTTTTACCTTGCTTATAGTTTCCTTTGTTGTGCAGAAGCTATTAATTTTAATTAGATCCCATTTGTTTATTTTTGCTTTTATTTCGAGTATTCTGGGAGGTGGATCATAGAGGATCCTGCTGTGATTTATGTCGGAAAGTGTTTTGCCTATGTTCTCCTCTAGGAGTTTTATAGTTTCTGGTCTAACGTTTAGATCTTTAATCCATTTTGAGTTTATTTTTGCGTGTGGTGTTAGAAAGTGATCTAGTTTCATTCTTCTACAAGTGGTTTTTTAAATCATTTTTAGTCTCTACTTCATTTATTTCTGCTCTGATTTTTATTTTCTCCCTTATATTGATGTTAGACTTTCTCCCCCCACCCCACCCAGTTCCTTTAGGTATAAGGTTAGACTTTTGATTTGAGATATTTCTTCTTTCTTGAGGGAGACTGTTTTGCTATAAACCTCCTTCTAAGTATGGCTTTTGCTCTATCCCATAGATTTTTATACGTTGTGTTTTCATTTTTATTTGTGGTCAGGTATTTTTTGACTTCTGCTTTTGATTTTTTCATCCATTCACAGCTGTTCAGTAGCATGTTGTTTAGTCTCCATGTATTTGTGATTTTTCCAGTTTTCTTCTTGTATCAATAGCTGATCATGGCATAGTGGTGACAAATATGCCTAATATGGTTGCAATATTTAAATTTATTGAGACTTGCTTTGTGATTCAACATATGGTATATTCTTAATAATGGTCCAGGTGCCTTAAAGAAGAATATAAATATTCATTTATTCCTTTATGATTTGGATGACTTATTTCTTTTCTTTGCCTAATTGCTCTAGCTGGGACTTCCATTACTCTGTTGGATAAAAGTGGAAATAGTGGCTGTCTGTGTTTTGTCCATGATCTTAGAGGAAAAGTTTTCAGTTTTTCACCACTGAGTATGTTACCTGTGGTCTTGTCATGCTGACTGATTTGTGGATGATAGCAATTTCTCCATATCTTCTAGGTTGTCCAGTTTGTTGTCTCATGACTTTTTGTATTTTTGTAGTATCAGTTAAAACATCTCTTTCATTTATAATTTTATTTATTTAAATTCTCTTTTTCTTAATGAGTCTAGCTAAAGACTTATCCATCTTGTTTATCTTTTCAAAGATAAACCCAAGCTTCCTTTTAAGAGGGAAGCTCAGAGTGCTCAATCCCTACTTTAAGAAAGTGGAAAGAGCTTAAAGAAACAACCACTTCAAAGAATTAAAAAAAAAAAATCAAAACTACAATGAGATATCACCTTAATAGTGGTCAGAACGGCCATCATCAAAAAAAAATACAAACAATAAATGCTGGAAAGGGTGTGGAGAAAAGTGAGCCCTCTTGCACTCTTGGTGGGAATGTAAATTGATACAGCCTCTATGAAAGACAACATGGAGATTCCTTAAAAAAAACTAGGCATAAAACTACCATATCACCCAACAATCCCACTACTGGGCATATACCCTGAGGAAATCATAACCGAAAAAGACACATGTATCCCAATGTTCACTGCAGCATTATTTACAATAGCTGGGACATGGAAGCAACCTACATGTCCATCGACAGATGAATGGATAAAGAAGCTGTGGTACATATGTACAATGGAATATTACTCAGCCATAAGAAGGAATGCATTTGAATCAGTTCTAATAGGGTGGATGAACCCAGAGCCTATTATACAGAGTGAAGTAAGAAAGAAAGAGAAAAATAAATACCATAATGCATATATATGGAATACAGAAAGATGGTACTGATGAACCTATTTGCAGGGAGCAGTGGAGATGCAGACATAGAGAACAGACTTGTGGACACGGTGTGGGGTAGGGGGAGAAGAGGGTGGAACGCATGGATAGAGTACCATGGAAACATACACTCTATATGTAAAACAGATAGCTAGTGGGAATTTGCTGTACGACTAAGGGAACTCAAGCTGGGGCTCTGTGACAACCTAGAGGGATGGGATGAGGTGGGTGGAGGTTCAAGAGTGAGGGTACATTTCTATACCTATGGCTGATTCATGTTGATGTATGGCAGAAACTAACAAACAATAGTAAAGCAATTATCCCTCAATTAAAAAAAAAAAAAAAAGAACTAAGCCTGTAGTGGAAATAAGGCGATAACAAAGACCAGAGTGGAAAAGAAAAATGAAATGGAGACTTAGAAGATAATGGGAAAAACCAGCGAAATGAAGACCTGCTTCTTTCCATTGGTTGCTTAGTAGCATGCTGTTGAATCTATATATATTTGTGAATTTCCAATTTTCTTCTTATAGTTGATTTCTCAGTCCAGTTCAGTTCAGTCGCTCAGTCGTGTCCGATTCTTTGCGACCCCATGAATCGCAGCACGCCAGCCTCCCTGTCCATCACCAACTCCCAGAGTTCACTCAGACTCACGTCCATCGAGTCAGTGATGCCATCTCATCCTCGGTCGTCCCCTTCTTCTCCTGCCCCCAATCCCTCCTAGCATCAGAGTCTTTTCCAATGAGTCAACTCTTCACATGAGGTGGCCAAAGTACTGGAGTTTCAGCTTTAGTATCATTCCTTCCAAAGAAATCCCAGGGCTGATCGCCTTAGACTTATCAATAATTACTTAAAATGTAAACAAATAAATTCTCCAAGCAAAACATACAATAGCCGAGTGAATTCAGCCAGAGGGTCATTTAAGCCCAGTGTTTCTTTACTGATTTTCTGTCTGGATGATCTCTCCAGTGATGAAAGTGGAGTACTGAAATCTCCAATTATTCTTTTGCTGTCTATGTCTCCCTTAAGGTCTGTTAATACTGCTTTATATACTTTATATATATAGGTTCTCAGTTAGGTGCCTAAATATTTACAAATGTTATTTCCTCTTGTTGGATTGATCCCTTTATTATTATATAGTGATCTGTCTCTTACTATAGTCTTTTGCTTGAAGTTTATTTTGCCTGATAGAATTATAGCTATCTCAACTTTCGTTTTTCATTTGCATGGAGTATCTTTTTCTATCCTTTATTTTCAGTATCCTTATGTGAGAAGTTGGTCAGGCAGCATATAGTGGGGTGTTTTTTTTTTCAATTCATTCAGCTATTGTATGTTTTGATTGGCAAATTTATTTGTTTACATTTAAAGTAATTATTGATAAGTATGGACATACTGCCATTTTAAAAATTGTTTTCTTGCTGTTTCATAATTCTGTTGTTACCTTCTTTTTCTCTTACTCCCTTCCTTTGTGATTTAATGTTTTTTTTTATAGTAGTATGCTTAGATTCCTTTTTGTTTATTTTTTGTATTATTTACCATGGTTTTGCTACATTGTTACCATTAGGCTTATGTATAATATCTTTTATTTGTAAGTCTATTTTAAGCTGATAACAACTTAAGTTCAAACACATTCCAAAGCTCCACATTCTGACTCCACTATGTTTTTGATGTTTGTATCTTTTTAATTGGCATATTTTTTAACAAATTACTGTACTTAGTTATTTTTACTACTTTAACCCTTCACAGTAGATTTATAAGTGGTTAATCCACCACCTTTACTACATTAAATTATTCTAAATTTAACTATCTATTTACCTTTACCAGTAGGTTTACAATTTCATATACTTTTCTGTTAGCATGATTTCATTTCAGGTTAAAGAAGTGCCCTTAAGCTTTCTTGTAAGGCCAGTCTAGTGGTGCTCAACTCCTTCAGCTTTTGTGTGACTGGAAAAGTCTTCATCTTTCCTTTATAACCCTGAAGGACAACTCTTTTGCATAAGTATTCTCTGTAGACAGTTTTTTCTCTTCAGCACTTTAAATGCATCATGTCACTCCTTTTAAGCCTGCAAAGTTTCTGCTAAAAGATCTGTGTGTGCATGTTAAGTCGCTTCAGTAGTGTCCGACTCTTTGCAACCCAACGGACTGTAGCCCTCCAGGCTCCTCTGTCCATGGGGATTCTCCAGAAAGGATACTGGAGTGGGTTGCCATGCCCTCCTCCAGGGGATCTTCCCAACCTAGGGATTGAACCCATGTTTCCTGTGGTTCCTGCAATGCAGGAGGATTCGTTGCCACTGAGCCACCAGGGAAGTGAAGTGAAGTTGTTGCTCAGTCGTGTCCGACTCTTTGCGACCCCATGGACTGTAGCCTACTAGGCTTCTCCGTCCATGGGATTTTCCGGGCAAGAATACTGGAGTGGTTTACCATTTCCTTCTCCAGGGGATCTTCCCGACCCAGGGATAGAACCCGGGTCTCCCGCATTGGAGGGAGGCACTTTAACCTCTGAGCCACCAGGGAAGCCCACTAAAAAATCTACTGTTGGTCTTACAGAAGTTCCCTTATATATAAAAAGGTGTTTTTCATGCTTCCCTTCTTGTTTTTAATAATTTTTGACAATGTAATTAATGCGTTTTTTTGTGGGTGAGTCTCTTTGGATTCATCTTTATTGGAACTCTCTGGATGTCCTGGATCTGGATGTCTGTTTCCCAGGTTTGGGACATTTTCAGCCATTAATTATTTCTTTTCCCAGGTTTGGGACATTTTCAGCCATTAATTATTTCTTCAGATAGGTTTCTGTCCTTTCCTTTTTTCTCTCTCTGGGATTCTTATAATATGAATAGTATTCTGCTCGATGTTGTCCTGTAAATCCCTTAAGCTAGCTGTACTCTTCTTCTTTCTGTTCCTCTTTTGGATGGGTTCCATTGCCCTATCATCAAGGGTCCCATTGCCCTATCCCTCATCCTTTCTTCTACTGCTGTTGACCGTTTCTAATGAAATTTTCAATTCAGTTATTGCATTCTACTTTCTTATATTCTGTCAAAGTCTCACTTTGGACTTGCATTGTTCTCCTGACCTTGGTAAGCACCTTTATGACCATTACTGTGAACATTTTTTCCCAGATAAACCATTTATCACTGTTTCATTAACATTTCTTTTTTTTTTTAAGTTTTGCCTTTTAGGTATAAAGAGTTTGATTAATACATGCCTCTGGGATCTTTGTTATTTTACAAAGTAAGTTCACTCTGTCAGCATTCACATCATTTCTTTTTCTAAGTATAGTAGTCATAAATTTATCCTTATGAAGAATGACGTTGTAACTATATACATTTCTAATTTATCAACTATTACAAAAACTGGAATATATTTCCCAAAATATAACTATTTTCTAAGAATGTTTCTAAGAATGTTCCAAGTTTTAACTCCCTCCACCATAAGGTTAGTGACAAATTAAAATGCAGTGAATACTTCTAATTTCAATATTTTGGTCATCAAGCCCAGGCCTGTTATGCCTTCAATAATACTTCATCTGCTCTAGATTGATACCCAAATAGCAGTGTTAACAAAGCTAAGGATGTAAACTGCTATCTGTACTGTATGGACATAATACTTGTAATACTCAGACCACTACTTCTGTGTATGTATTATGTATATATGTATGATATAATTAAAAGACTAAGTATACAGCCAGAGAAACTGTTCTTTTTCTCCTCAATCTATTTGTCTCTTTGGCCTTTTCTTTTTCCCCCTCCAACATTAGATTACACTTAACAAAAGTCCTTTGTTTCCTTCTCTTTGAATGTTTAAAAATTAGTTAGCTTTTTCATCTCTGGAATATCCAGAGTTATTGTAAGAAGAAAGTCCTTTTTATTTATTTAGACTTTTTAGGTCAAGAAGTTATTTTTACAAACACTACTTAATAATTTTTAAAACCACAAGCACCATATTCTTCAGTTCAGTTCAGTTCAGTCGCTCAGTCGTGTCCGACTCTTTGCGACCCCATGACTCGCAGCACGCCAGGCCTCCCTGTCCATCACCAACTCCTGGAGTTCACTCAGACTCACATCCATCGAGTCCGTGATGCCATCCAGCCATCTCATCCTCAGTCGTTCCCTTCTCCTCCTGCCCCCAATCCCTCCCAGCATCAGAGTCTTTTCCAATGAGTCAACTCTTCGCATGAGGTGGCCAAAGTACTGGAGTATCAGCTTCAGCATCATTCCTTCCAAAGAACACCCAAGGCTGAGCTCCTTTAGAATGGACTGGTTGGATCTCCTTGCAGTCCAAGGGACTCTCAAGAGTCTTCTCCAACACCACAGTTCAAAAGCATCAATTCTTTGGTGCTCAGCTTTCTTCACAGTCCAACTCTCACATCCATACATGACCATTGGAAAAACCACAGCCTTGACTAGACGGACCTTTGTTGGTAAAGTAATGTCTCTGCTTTTGAATATGCTATCTAGGTTGGTCATAACTTTCCTTCCAAGGACTAAGCGTCTTTTAATTTCATGGCTGCAATCACCATCTTCAGTGATTTGGAGCCCCCCAAAATAAAGTCTGACACTGTTTCCACTGTTTCCCCATCTATTTCCCATGAAGTGATGGGACCAGAGATGCCATGATCTTCATTTTCTGAATGCCAAATTTATCAAACAACTTATTAAGGTTAATTAAGTTAAACTCACTAAACCTGTAGTAAGTATTATGGGATAAATGCAACCCAATTCCTTAAGGAGTTTACAACTGTAACACAGATCATGAAGGCACATAAACAACTACAAGATAGTAAGTGATGACAGAAATTATCCTAAAATACCATGAGATCAAAATAAAAGCAGTAAATCTCTATGCAATGGTGGTGAAGTATGTCTTTATGGAAGAGATAGCACTTGAATGATTTTATAAAGGAAAATATTTTAATAGGTAGAAAAGGGAGGTAAAGGCAAGAAAAAGAGGACAGCTTTAAGTAGAGAGGGAAAAAAGTAAAACATAGAGACAAAAAAAGCACCAAGTACTTTTTGTGTATATTAAGTCTTTCATCTAGTCAGAGTACATTTTACTTAAAGGAGTAATGTGAGATAAGTCCCAGTGGAAAGATGGTACAGTCTGAAAGATCAATAGTTCTCAATGTACGGTGTCTGCACCAACAACATATATACATCATTTGGTAATCTGTTAATCTGTTAGAAATGTAAAACCTTCCACACTGCCCTTCTCCTTTCCCCACTGTGATTGAACCACTAAATCAAAAACAATGGGGTGCAATCCAGCACTTAGTTTATTACTAAGTTCTCTAGTTGATTTTGTTCCACTTGAGAACTACTGTGATGAACTATGCTTGAATTTTGGTAATGCTATTTATTATCAGTGTAAATTTCCCTTTACAGTATTCTAGGACGCACAACAGATTTCCCAACCTGGGGATCTGGCAAAAGAATTGAGAACTCCCAGGGAAACATGTTTGGAGGGAACAACAGAATATTGTGCACATGAAGACCCAGGAGAAAGAACCAGTGACCCCACAAGAGACTGAGCCAGACTAGACTGTAAGAGTCTGGGAATCTCTGGCAGAGGTGTGGGTTGACAGCAGACTGTTACGGGGTCAGGGGCACCGACTACAATAGTCCTGGGAGAGCTGTGGCGTGCTGGCATAAGTCTTCCTGAAGGAGGTTGCCATTACTGCCATTACCCCTACCACAGTTCCTTCCTGGAGGAACACAGCTCCATACATCAGCAGAAAATTAAAGATTTACTGAGCATGGCCCTGCCCACAAGAACAAGATCAGTTTACCTACAACCAGTCCCTCCACCAGGAAGCTTCCACAAGCCTCTTATCTTCATCCATCAAAGGGCAGACAAAATTAAAACCACAATAACAGAAAGCTAACCAAACTGATCACATGGATTACTACCTTGTCTAATTCAATGAAATTATGAGCCAAGCCATGTAGGGCCACCCAAAATGGATGGGTAATGGTGGAGAGTTCTGACAAAATGTGGTCTACTGGAGAAAGGAATGCGAAACCACTTTGGTATTCATGCCTTGAGAACCCCATGAACAATATGAAAAGGCAAAAAGCTATGACACTGAAAGATGAACTCCACAGGTCAGTAGGTGCCCAATAGGCTACTGGAGAAGAGTGGAGAAATAGCTCCAGAAGGAATGTAGAAGAGGAGCCAAAGGGAAAACAATGCCCAGTTGTGGATGTGTCTGGTGGTGAAAGTAAAGTCTGATGCTGTAAAGAACAATATTGCATAGGAACCTGGAATGTTAGGTCCATGAATCAAGGTAAATTGGATGTGGTCAAACAGGAGATGGCAAGAGTGAACATCGACATTTTAGGAATCAGGGAACTAAAATGGACTGGAATGGGTGAATTTAATTCAGATGACCATTATATCTACTACTGTGGAGCAAGAATCCTTTAGAAAAAATGGAGTAGCCCTCATGGTCAACAAAACAGTCCAAAATGCAGTATCTGGATGCAATCCAAAAATGACAGAATGATCTGTTTGTTTCCAAGGCAAACCATTCAATATCACAGTAATCCAAGTCTATGCCCCAACCACTAATGGCGAAGAAGCTGAAGTTAAATGGTTCTATTAAGACCTACAAAAGCTACTACAACTAATACCAAAAAAAGATGTCCCTTTCATCATAGAGGAATGGAATGCAAAAGTAGGAAGTCAAAAGATTCCTGGAGTAACAGGCAAGTTTGACCTTGGGGTACAAAATGAAGCAGGGCAAAGGCTAACAGAATTTTGCCAAGAGAATGCACTGATCATAGCAAACACTCTCTTCCAACAACACAAGAGATGACTCTAACCAGAAACAGAATAAAGATTTCTGTTTGTTTCCTTTGAAAGAATATTCTAGTTTTTGTCTTCTTTAAAAGTATCAAATTAGGAGATGCACAGTCAGACATATTCAATATTAAATGGTAATGTAAAAGTAATTTTTAAACAAAATAAAGAATATATTTAAAAATCAGGAAAGCTCAGCTAGTACAGAAACCTAAATGACAGACTGAACTGTCATTAACTTCAAAATATACTCATCTAATGCAGAGCTCTCAGGGAGAAGAAAAAAAAAAAAAAAACAAGTACAAAAAAATCCTCAATCTATTTGCTGATTAATTGTGGGATAATTCAACATAAATTTGTTATTTAAAAAGATCAGTCCTGGGTATTCGTTGGTAGGACCGATGTTGAAGCTGAAACTCCAATACTTTGGCCACCTGATATGAAGAACTGACTCATTTGAAAAGACCCTGATGCTGGGAAAGATTGAGGGCAGGAGGAGAAGGGGATGACAGAAGATGAGATGGTTGGATGGCATCACCGACTCAATGGACATGGGTTTGGATGGATTCCTTGAGTTGGTGATAGACAGGAAGGCCTGGTGTGCTGAGGTTCATGGGATCTCAGAGTCGGACACGACTAAGAGACTGAACTGAACTGAACTGAAAAAGATCTTCCTAATATATAAAGTATGGTTATCAAAATTAATTAATTCATTTAGCAAATATTCACTGAGTATCTTCCAGGAGCAAGGCAGTGTTACTTAGATAATGGGGCTACAACAATAAGCAAACAGTGTTCCTCTAGGGAGTTTACAGATTTACAAAAAAATATTAGTAAGTGTTAAGACAGTTAACTAAGTTATAGGCATATTATTAGTTATAGGAATGACAGAAAGGGCAGTTTAGTCTTATGCTAAGAAGGGCAAGGGATGATTACAGAAGGCTTCTAGAAGAAAGAAAACCTATGCTGCTACCTGAAGAATAAGTATTATAGAGTTAGACTGGGAAGAACATTCTAGGCAGAGGAATGGCATGAACAAAGGACTCAGAAGCTAGTGAGATAACTGGATGTGTGTGATAACAATAATGGGGGTGGAGGTGGAATGGAGTGAATCTTTGTATCCTCCTCAAATTCATATATTGAAATCCAAATCCTCAGTATGAAGGTATTAGGAGTTGCGGCCTTGGGGAAGTAATTAGGCCATAAGGGAAGAGTTCTCATGAATGTGGTTTAGTGCCCTTACAAAAAAGACTCCACCTGTCACTATGTGAATATACAGAAAGGACTCAGTGCTGTACAATCAGGAAGAGTGCTCTCATCAGTAGCTGACTAGGCTGTCCCCTACTCTCAGACTTCCAACCTCTAGAACTGTGAGAAATAAATTTATGTTGTTTGTTTATAAGCCACTCAGTGTATGGTACTTTGTGAGAAATAAATTTATGTTGTTTATAAGCCACTCAGTGTATGGTACTTTGTTATAACAGCCCAAACTAGAACAGTGGGAGATGCTGCTAAATAGACAGTTAGTGGAGACAACTTATCTAGGCCCTGGAAAATTGTATTAAAGAATTGAGTCTTTATCCATAGAAAAAATGAGATACTACTGAAGTTTTAAGCAGAGGAATAACATACTAAAACTTGTGTTTTCAAAAGATGTCTCTGGGCTGCAATGTGGAAAACTGAAGAGGTAAAAAGAACCCGGTTAGAATGTTGGAATATGAGAGGTGAGTTAGGATGGTTGCAATGATGATGAAAAATAGACAGATTATAGTCTTTAAATGTATAGTGACTTACAGAGAATATATGAGACAGTAACCTTTTAATACTAAAATATATTTTTTTCTGGAAATTTAATTACCCAAAGAATAATTTTTTTAAATGGGACATAACTGGATAAACACTAAAATCTGAGTCTCAATTAAGACCAGAATTTTGATATTCCATGTTAAACTTGATCACACTAGCTGCTGTTGTTGTTCAGTCACTAGGTCATGTCTGACTCGTTGTGACCCCATGGACTGTAGCATGCCAGGCTCCTTTGTCCTCTACTGTCTCCGGGAGTTTGCTCAAATTCATGCAGTCAGTGATGCGAGCCAGCTATCTCATCCTCTGCCACCTTCTTCTCCTTTTGTTTTCATCCTTTCCCAGCATCGGGTCTTTGCCAAGTAGTCAGCTCTTCACATCAGGTACCCAAAGTATTGGAGCATCAGCTTCAGCAACAGTCTTTTCAATGAATATTCAGGGTTGATTTCCTTCAGGATTGATTGGTTTGATCTTCTTGTAATCCAGGGAACTCTCCATAGAATCTTCTCCAGCACCACAATTCAAAAGCATCAATTCCGAGGTGTTCAGCCTTCCTTACGGTTGAACTCTCACATCTGTACATGACTACTGGAAAAATAGCTTTGACAGACCTTTGTTGGCAAAGTGATATCTCTGCTTTTTAATATGCTGTCTAGGTTTGTCATGGCTTTCCTTCCAAGGAGCAAGCATCTTTTAATTTTATGACTGCAGTCACCATCTGCAGTGATTTTGGAGTCCAAGAAAATAAAATCTGTCACACTAGCCATGGATATAAATTAACACGAATAACACAATTTTGTTTCCTTTAAAAAGAAATTTTTATTAAGTATTAAATACATAGAAGCTTGTAATGTATGTATAAAATGTAGATAATAATGGAAAAAAGCTACCTAGGTACTTCAATCTCGTTTAAGAAACAGGTTATTACTATATTTTCAAAGACTACTGTGTACCTTATCATGATCTCAAGTCCCATTTTTCCTTAGATAACTATTTTCTTGAATTTAAAAATCATTCTTACTTATTTTTGTATTAACTTATTTAAGATGCAATTCACATACTATCTAACTTAAATCATAAAGTAAAAAAAATTGTATTTTTGGTGTGTTTCACAGAGTTGTGCAATCATCAATGCAATCAACTTTAGAATATATTACCTCCTCTTAAAAAAAAAAATCACATGTCTATCAGTAGTCCACATTTTCTCCTACATTTAGCCCTGAGCAACCATTAATCTATTTCCTGTCTCTATAGACCTATATATTCTGGACATTTCACATAAATGGAATCATATATGAATTCCTTCATATATGGAGGAATATATGGCCTTTTGAGGTTGGTTTCTTTTACTTAGCATGTTTTAAAGGTTCATCCATGTTGAGTAATATTTCAGGCACTGCTTACTTTAAAAATACTTCTGCACATAGGAAACATATTGTTCAAGAAGTTACAGTGTGCAGCCTGTGCCAAAGAGTGGGGGGTTATGTGCCCCCCTCCTTAAGGGTGGAATATTTACATGTATTATTTGGAAATCTTTGGTAAGAGATCTGTCTCATTTCCTTCGCTATTAATTTATTCAATTATTCTTTGATATAAATATGGACTCATGAAAACTTATTTTATATTTTCAGTCAGTTCAGTTCAGTCGCTCAGTCGTGTCCGACTCTGTGACCCCATGAATCGTAGCACGCCAGACCTCCCTGTTCATCACCATCTCCCGGAGTTCACTCAGACTCACGTCCATCAAGTCTGTGATGCCATCCAGCCATCTCATCCTCGGCCGTCCCCTTCTCCTCCTGCCCCCAATCCCTCCCAGAGTCTTTTCCAATGAGTCAACTCTTCACATGAGGTGGCCAAAGTACTGGAGTTTCAGCTTTAGCATCATTCCTTCCAAAGAAATCCCAGGGCTGATCTCCTTCAGGATGGACTGGTTGGATCTCCTTGCAGTCCAAGGGACTCTCAAGAGTCTTCTCCAACACCACAGTTCAAAAGCATCAATGCTTCGGTGCTCAGCCTTCTTCACAGTCCAACTCTCACATCCATACATGACCACAGGAAAAACCATAGCCTTGATAGACACACCTTAGTCGGCAAAGTAATGTCTCTGCTTAATACTACTTTATTTTGTTGCTCAAATTGTTCTATCTTTGGCCATTAGAAGCTTTGTCAGTTGGCTCCTATGTTTTTGTGACATTCCTCTATAATGTGGGGGAGGGGGGCTGTTTTGTTTTTGAGCATTTCCTTATTTTCCAGCACTAGAAGATACTAGGCTCATTTTGTGTATTTCTTCCCCTAGTCCTAGAAACAGCCATTTCTGAGGAAAAATTACATTTACTGGCAAATGGTATTAGAAATCAAGAACTGAGCATTAGGTATGGCTGTGGTTGCTGGTGTATTATTTCTTTTAGATCCTCTCTGCTAATAAAGCAAAGAAACATATGTGTGCATGCTAACATGCATATATAAACACATCTACAAATATTTCTATGTATCTCATTTATATCTATATTAAACAAAACATGAGTCCATACTGATTTCTCTAATTCATTATATCTTATTGATCATTCTAACCTCCTCTCCTTGCTTGTAACTATGTGATTTCCTACTGCATCAGCGAGAAATGGGGTTCCCACTCATCATCCACTTATAAAACTGTTCAATTCCAGTAAAGGCTCCAACTTAATGATTCCCAACTTATGATTTTCTGATTTTATGATGGCGTGATAATGATATATATTCAGCAGAAACCATACTTCAAATTTTGAATTTTGATCTTTTCCTGGGCTATAATATACAGTATGATATACTTTCCTAATGCTGGGTAGCAGCAGCGCTTACAACATTCTTTACCCCTATAACCCATTCTGTTTTTCACTTTAAGTATAGGAGTCAATAAACTACTTGAAATATTCAACACTTAAAACAGGTTTTGTGTGTTAGTTGCTCAGTCAGGTCTGGCTCTCTGAGACCACATGGACGGTAGCCTGCCAGGTTCCTCTTTCCATGGAATTCTCAGGCAAGAATACTGGAGAGGGTTGCCATTTCCTACTCTAGGTGATCTTCCTGACCCAGGGATTGAACCTGGGTCTCTTGCATTGCAGGCAGCTTCTTTACCATCTGAGCCAGCAGGGAAGCCCCCAAACAGGTTTTTTTCTAGATAACTTTTCCCAACTGTGGGCTAATGTAAGTGTTTTGAGCCCATTTAAGATAGGCTAGGCCAAGCTATGATATTTGGTAGGTAAGATGTGTCAAATGCATTTTTGACTTATGATAGAATGGGTTTACTGGGAAGTAACCCCATGTCAAATTGAGGACAAACTGTACCAATTCAGTAGCATCAGAATTGTTAATAAATACCAACATGGATTACAACATTATCAACAAGTGTGTGTGTATAGTTCCATTCACCTTTAGTCTTATAAACACCACTCATGACACCAAAGTTATTTATGTCAGTGTCTTTTCCTTCCAACCCCTTTAGTAATATTGTTTCCTGTATTTGTAATATATTTAGATCCTCTTATCAAGAGTCTGCATTATTTTATGTCTAAATAATGGTTTTTAAAAATTTGCATATAGCAAGCATTCTTTCTGATATAAAGTTCTGTGAGTTTCGACAGATGCATAATGTCATGTCTCCATGTTTCACCAAGACAAAATCATACAGCATAGTGTTATAGTCCTAAAAATCTGCTGTGACTCATCCATGCATTCCCCCTTCGCACAAATCCCTGGCAGTCACAAATCATTTTATGCCTCATAATTTCACTTTTTTAAGAATGTCATAAAACTGGAATCATATGGCATCCCTTTTTGACTGGCTTCTTCTACTCCGTAATATGCACTTAAGGATCCTTCATGGGTTGTGCTTTTCTTTTTTTTTTTTTTTTTGGTGGCTTGATAGCTCATTTCTTTTAAATCACTGAATAATAATCTGTTGTACTGATGCACCATAGTTTGCTTATCCATTTATCTACCAAAGTATATCTTGGCTTATTTTAGCTTTTAGCAATTGTGAATAAAGTCCTTAACATTCATATGCATTTTTTTTCATGCACATAAATTTTCAAATTAATTGGGTAAATAACTAGGAGCTCTTTGTATATTTTTGATTTAGGTTGTTTATCAGACATTATAATAGAACTAGACAGACGATCAACAAGGATATAGAAGAACTCAAAAGCGCCATTAATAACAGGATCTAACTGACATTTACAGAACACATCACCTGAAAAAATAATCTACTGTTTTCTCCAATGCCCATGGAATATTCACCAAGACATATCATATCCTGAACCATAAACATAAATCTCAGAAAGTTAAAAAAATACAGTGTTTTCTAACCATAAAAGGATAAAATTAGAAACCAATAATAGGAAGATAACAGAAAAAAATCCAATATACTGGAACCCTAAACCAAGTTTATAAACTTGATAACCAATGGATAAAAGAAGTCTCAAAAGAAATGAAAAAAATATACAGAAGTGAGTGAAAGCAAAAGGACAACATGTCAAAACCAATGCATTTCACCTTAAACAGTGCTTCTAAATAATACATTAGAAACGTGGTGGATTCATGTTGATGTATGGCAAAACCAATACAGTATTGTAAAGTAAAATCAAAATAAATAAATAAAATAAAATATATAAAAAAAAGAAAAGAGGTAAAGTATCCCACCTTAGGAGCCACATAGAGCAAGATACATCCCCCTAAATCTCACCACCAAGTAAATAAGGGGCTATTACAGCAGTTTCTTTTACCCAGTATTTAATTTCCAGCTATTAAGAAAA
Organism: Cephalophus harveyi; assembly: GCA_006410635.1. NCBI lineage: Eukaryota > Metazoa > Chordata > Mammalia > Artiodactyla > Bovidae > Cephalophus > Cephalophus harveyi. The sequence continues at coordinate 283,674 of SJYT01015607.1, read as the reverse complement.
AACTACAAGGTATACTAAAAGACAAAAAGCAAAATTTGAAGATACAGTGCAAACATTAACAGAACAGACATAGCAGAGATGTTTAAACTAAAAGACAGGAATTTAACACAAGTATCTGAGGGCCCAATAGACGCATGCCAGACCAAATGGGCAATGTAAGCAGAGAGATCAAAATCCTGAGAAAGAAACAAAAAGAAATGCTAGATATAAAAAACAATGAAAGAGAAATAAAGAATGCCTATGATGGGCTCCTTAGTAGATTGGAGAATGCAGTGGTCATAGCAAATACCTTCTTCCAACAACAAGAGACAACTCTACACAAGGACATCAATAGATGGTAAATACCAAAAATAGACTGATTATATTATTTGTAGCCTAAGAAGAAGAAGCTCTATACAGTCAGCAAAAATAAGACTGGGAGCTGATTGTGGCTCAGATCATGAACTCCCTATTGCCAAATTCAGACTTAAATTGAAGAAAGTAGGGAAAACTACTAGATCATTCAGGTATGACCAAAAACAATTCCCTTACAATTATATAGTGAAAATGATAAATACATTCAAGGGATTAGATCTGATAGACAGAGTGCCTGAAGAACAACGGATGGAGGTTTGTAATATTGTACAGGAGGCTGTGATCAAAACCATCCCGAAGAAAAAGAAATGCAAAAAGGCAAAATGGTTGTCTGAGGAGGCCTTACAAATAGCTTAGAAAAGAAAAGAAATGAAAGGCAAAGGAGAAAAGGAAAGATAAATGCATCAGAAAGCAGAATTCCAAAGAATAGCAAGGAGAGAAAAGAAAGACTTCCTAAGTGATCAGTGAAAAAAACAGAGGAAAACAACAGAATGAGAAAGACTAGAGATCTCTTCAAGAAAATTCGAGATACCAAGAGAACATTTCAGGCAGAGTTGGGCACAATAAAGACAGAAATGGTATGGACCTAACAGGAGCAGAAGATATTAAGAAGAAGTGGTAAGAACAAACAGAACTATACAAAAAAGATCTTAATGACCCAGATAACCATGATAGTGTGATCACTCACCTAGAGCCAGACATCCTCGAGTATGAAGTCAAGTGGACCTTAGGAAGCATCATTACCAACAAAGTTAGTGGAGGATATGGAATTTCAGCTGAGCTATTTCCAGCCCTAAAAGATAATGCTATGAAAGTGCTGCACTCAATATGCCACTGAAATTCCAGGAAATGCTGGAAAACTCAGCAGTGGCCATAGGACTGGAAAAGGTCAGTTTTCATTCCCAAAGAAAGGCCATGCCAAAGAATGTTCAAACTACTGCACAACTGCACTCATTTTACATGCTAGCATAGTAATGCTGAAAACTGTCCAAGCCAGGCTTCAACAGTATATGAACTGAAAACTTCTAGATGTTCAAGCTGGATTAGAAAAGGCAGAGGAACCAGATATAAAATTGCCAAGATCCGTTGGGTCATACAAAAAGCAAGAGAATTCTACAAAAACATCTACTTCTGCTTCATTGACTATGCTAAAGCCTTTCATGGCATGGATCACAACAAACTGTGGAAAATTCTTAAAGAGACAGGAATATCAGATCACCTTACCTGCCTCCTGAGAAATCTGTATGCAGGTCAACAAGCAACAGTTAGAACTGGACATGGAACAATAGACTGGTTCCAAATTGGCAAAGGAGTACATCAAGGCTGTACGTTGTCACCCTGCTTATTTAACTTATATGCAGAGTACATCCTGTGAAATGCTGGGCTGGATGAAACACAAGCTGGAATCAAGATTGCCAGGAAAAAATATCAATAACCTCAGATATGCAGATGACACCACCCTTATGGCAGAAAGCAAAGAAGAACTAAAGAGCCTCTTGATCAAAGTGAAAGAGGAGAGTGAAAAAGCTAGTTTAAAACCCAAAAAACTAAGATCATGTCATCCAGTCCCATCACTTCGTGGCAAACAGATGGGGAAACAATGCAAACAGTGACAGACTTTATTTTCTTGGACTCCAAAATCACTGAAGATGGTGACTGCAGCCATGAAATTAAAAGATGCTTGCTCCTTGGAAAAAAAGCTATGACAAACCAAGACAGTATATTAAACAGCAGAGATGTTACTTTGCTGACAAATGTCCATCTAGTCGAAGCTGTTTTTTCCAAGTAGTCATGTATGGATGTGAGATTTGGACTGTAAAGAAAGCTGTGTGCCAAAGAATTGATGCTTTTGAATTGTGGTGTTGAAGACGACTCTTGAGAGTTCCCTGGACAGCAAGGAGATCCAACCAGTCCATCCTAAAGGAAATCAGTCCTGAATCTTCATTGGATGGACTGATACTGAATCACCAATACTTTGGCCACCTGGTGTGAAGAGCTGACTCGTTAGAAAAGATCATGACGCTGGAAAAGACTGAAGGGAGGAGGAAATGGGGACAACAGAAGATGAGATCGTTGGATGGCATCACCAACTCAGTGGACATGAGTTTGAGCAACCTCTGAGAGTTGAAGATGGTTAGGAAAGCCTGGCATGCTGCAGTCCATGGGGTTGCAAAGAGTCTAACACAACTGAGCAACTGAACTGAACTGAAGAAGAAGGAAGAAAGGAAAAAAAAATATTTGTAACAATAATGACTCAGAATTTTCTCAAACTAATGTCAGATGCAAACTACAGATCCAGAAATAGAGAATATCAAGTAGAATATTTGCCAAGAAAGCTACAGTTAGGCATAACATTTCAAACTACAGAAAATTAGTGATTTAAAATAATCTTAAAAGAAGCCAAAGGGGAAAAAATACTTACCTAAACAGAAACAAAATAAATGATTACATTTGATTTCTCCTTAGAAATCATGCGAAGAAGAAAGTGTAGTGAAACATTTAAAGAGTTGAGAGAAAAGAAAAACCGACTCACAATACTATGTGAAGTTATGCTTCAAAACTGCAGGACAGGGACTTTCCTGGTGGTCTAGTGGTTAGGAATACACCTTATAATGCAGGGAACACAAATTTGATCACTGGTGGCTCAGGCCGTAAAGAATCTGCCTGCAATGCAGCAGACCTAGAATCGATCCTTGGATTGGGATGATGCCCTGGGGAAGGAAATGGCAATCCACTCCAGTATTCTTGCCTAGAAATATTCATGGACAGAGGAGCCTGGCGGGCTCACTAAGAGTTAGACACAATTGAGGAACTAACACTTTCATTGATAGGAATTAACATCCCAAAGGCCTCAAAACAACTAAGCTTAGGCACTGCAACTACTGAGCCCACATCCCATGCTACAACTAAGACCTGATGCAGCCAAAAAAAGTGCAGGTCAAACAGAAACTGAGGGAATGTGCTGCCAGTAGATTTGCAAGAATTACAAGAATTGTTAAAACAAGTTCTTTAGAAACGTCCATATCTGTATAACTGAGTCAATTTGCTATATAGCAGAGATTGGCACAACTTTGTAAATCAACTATCCTTCAATTTAAAAAAAAGTTCTTTAGTGAGAAGGGAAAAGAAACTCTACATAAAGGAAGAGCATAAAAGAAGGAATAAACTAAGGTAAATAAAAATTTTACATGTGAAGTAGTATGATGTTACTTGAAAGTAGACTTGGATTAGCTGTAAATGTATATTGCAAACTCTAAGGCAATCACTAAAAAAAAGTAAAAATAAGTTTAATCTATATACTAAGAAAGGAGAAAAAAAGGAATCACATTAAAATCTCAGTTACAATCAGAAGTAGCAGAGAAGAAAAAGACTGGAAGATAAAAACAGGGAAAAAAAGGACAAAAGATAGAAAACTGTAACATATGGTAGACATTACTCCAATTATCCTCAGAATCACTTTGAGTATCAGTGGCCTAAATGCATCAGTTAAAAGACAGAGATTGTCAGAGTGGATAAAAAATACGATCCAAGTATATGTTGTGTATGAGAAATCCATTTTAAATATAAAGACACATATAGACTAAAAGTAAATGGATACAGAAAAATATACTATGCTAACATTAATAAGAAAAAAAGGAGTAGCTACATTAATTTCAGACAGAGCATACTTCAAAGCCAGGAATGTTATCAGGGATAAAGGACATTACATAATGAAAAGGGGGTCAATTCGGCAAGAATATACAGTGGTCTTTAACGTGTGTGCACCCAACAACAGTGTCAAACTATGTAAGGCTGAACTCCAAAACTGCAAAGAGAAATATATGAGTCCACTATCTAACCAGGACACCTCAAGCTCTGTCAGAAATGTACGGATACAACTCAGAGAAAATCAGTAAGGACACAGTGGAACTCAACCCTATCATCAATCAGCTGGGTATAACTGACACCTCAACAAACTTCATCCAACAACAGCAGAAAACACATTCCTCTCAAACTCACATGGAGCATTCACCATGATAGACCACAATCTGGGCCATAAAATACATCCAAATAGATTTAAAAGAATAGAAATTATACAATGTCTACTTTCAGACAACAATGAAATTAAACTAGAAATTAAACTTCTTCAATAACAAAAAGATAACTGAAAATCCCCAAATGTTAATAGATTAAAGAACACTCCTGTAACTAACAAGTGATTACAGCAAAACTACAGGATGAAAAGTTAGTATACAAAAGCAAATTGGTTTCCTATGTATTTGCCAGCAACAAACAACAGAAACTTGAAATTAAAAATAGAATACCATTTATATTAGCACTTCCCATAAAGAAATACTTAACTTAGGTATAAGTCTAACAAAATATGTATAAGTTCTATATGAGGAAAACTACAGAACCCTGAATGAAATAAATAAATGAATCAAAAAAGAAACAAATAAATGGACAGATATTCCATGTTCATGGACAGGAAATCTGAATATTGTCAGTACAGTGATTCAATGCAAATTCAATGCAATTCAAATAAAATCCCAGTAAGTCATTTTATGGATATCAATAAACTTATTCTGAAGTTTATATGGAGAGACAAAAGTCTATAAGTAGCCAACACAATACTTAAGGAGAACAAAGTTGGAGAGCTGATACTGACTTTGAGACTTATAGATACTATAAAGCCATAGTAATTAAGACAGTGTGGTGTTGACAAAAGAACAGATAAATAGATGAATGGACAGAACAGAACATAAATACAGTCAATGAATCTTTGACAAAGGAGCAAAGGGAACACAATGGAGGAGAAAAAAAAAAACTTTCCAGCAAATGGTATTAGACATCCATCCACATGCAAAAACTGAATTTAGACACAAGATACAGACTGTTCTTCCTTGTAAAAATTAGCTCAATATGGATTACAGAACAAATTACTAACAACAAAAACTATAAAACTCCTAGAAGATGACATAGGAGAAAACATAGATGACTTGGCTGCTATGACTTTTTGGATGTAACTTTTAGATATAAGGGCATAATCCATGGAAAAAATAATTGATAAGCTGGACTCATTAGAATTATTATTTATCACAATGAGAAAGAATCAAATTTGTAATTTCAAGATGTGCAAACTCCACTTTAAAAACTTTATCGAAGTATAATTTACATACAATACTCAATTCATTTGCCTATAACTCCATAAGATCTATTTTTCTGTGGTATTTTACAGTGTTACTATGATGTGAGTAGGTATAGATTATTTTTATTCATCTTGCTAAAGACCTGTTTGGATTTCCACATCTGGAAGATTGATGCCTTTCTGGAGTTTGAGATTCTTTTTGGTATTATATGATATTTCAATCTTTTTCTTCATTCTCTACTATCTTCTTCTGAACTTTAAGTATATTTTATATTTTCTTACTGTATCATCCATGGTTAACTTTTACTTCACTTTTATGTCATTGTAAATATGAGCTACATTATGGATAATTTCTTCTAATAGTTTTACCTGTTTCCCTAATTGCCTCTTCAACTGTATATAATCTGCAGTCTAACCCATCTATTAAGCTTTAAAACTTTCATTATTATATTTTACATGTCCAATATTGACATCTCCAATATTTCTTAAGAGAAATCTGCTCCTGTTCTTATTGAGGATTCCTTGTATATTATGAGTATCTTTTCTCTTGATGCTTTCAAGATTCTCTATTTTTGGCTTCTGACAGATTATATTATATGGATTTCTTTCCACTTTCGTAGTTGGAGTCTGCTGAGTATCGATTTGCAGATTTGTATCTTGCATCAAATTTGGGAAGTTTTTAGTTGTTAACCTTCAAATAATCCTCTGCCCTTTTCTCCCTTTCTTCTCCTTCTGAGTCTCCCACAAAGAATGGTCTAGTGGTGTTAGACCAAGAACTTAATGGTGTTTCACAGGTCCCCTGGGCTCCATTCACTTCACTTTAGTAGTTTTTTTTTTTCCTTTCTGTTCCTCAGACTTAACAATTTCAGTAGCTCTATCTTGAAGTTCATTGACTCCTTTCTCTGGCTTCTGAAATCGGCTTCTGAATCCCTTTAGTGAAATTTTTATGTCAGTTGTGTTTTTCAACTCTAGAATATCTTTTTGCATTTTTAAAAATCTCATTATTGATATCTACATTTTGCTCATATCATTTTCTTGATTTGATTGACATCTTCCTTTAGTATTTTGAGCATCTTTAAGACAATTGTTTTAAAAATCTCTGTCTAATAAGTTTACCATCTGGTCATCCTCATGAGTCTTTTCTGTCAAAATTTTTTTTTTCTCTTTTAATGGGCCACGTTTCTGTTTTTTTTTTTTTTTTTTTGATACCTTGTGTTGTTGTTATTGTTGAAAACTGAACATCTGAATCTTGTAATATGGTAATTCTAGAAATCATATTCTCCTCCCCTGCCTTCAGATCTTGCTCTATTTTTTATTGTTGTAGAGTGTTTCTTTGTTGGGATCAGCCTGAGGTGTAAACCTAAGTTGATCCCAGGTGTTCTCTGAATCTGCATTTCTCTTTGGGTGTGTGCAATGACTTTTTAAATTTCCTTTTGTAAGTGTTTGCTCTTCGGTATCCTAATCCTTAAATATCTGGCTTCCAAAGGGGGAAAAGAGAAAAGTCTATGGGACATTAAAAAGGCACTGTCCCTTTAATTCTCCTTGAAGTCATTTAATTTGGTAGAAGTTACAACAATGATAATCTGCCTTTGTCTGTACCTCTACATTGCAAAGCAATAATTCACAAATAAAACCTAGATCCCTAATATTTGACAGATGAGGTCCTAGTTGCCCACTCTGTCTCCCACAAGCATGCTAGTGTTGGCTGCCTGCCATGCAGCTGAGGGGTTGGGGAGTATCTAGATAATACTATTGGGGGCAAAATTGGTTAAAAGTAACCACAATTTACCATTCAAACCTATCCCTGGAAGCTTCCAGCCTTTGAATATACTCAAGATATCCAAAATTGTTGTATTAGATTCTGTTAGTCCAACTGTTGTCTAGGTCAAGAAATGGATTCCTTTCTCGTCTTCTTCCCAGTTCCCTTCTACAGCCTTTTATAAGCTAAGTATATTTTATTTTAGGTTAAAAATCAGAAGCACTTCAAGATGGTAATACTGTTATTGACAATTATTATTTTAAATGATCCATGTCATTTTAACATGTTTTAAAAAATACTTAGGATAACTGAATTCACTGTTATAAAAATTTAAATCCAATATATTTTCCCTTAAAAAACTTTTTAACAATAGTTGTGTGAAACCATTTTTGGCACCAAATGGAAAGAGTTAACTGCTCCCCAACAGCAGTGCATGTGTCTGAGTGTTTATGTTCAGTCATGGACTAGATGAGGCTGAGATCAAATTGGTAATAAATTGTGGGAAAAATGGTTAGTCCTACCTCACACATTAAAAACTAACTAGAGACTTCACCTCCTACTTTAGAAGATAGAGACATTATGGAAAATTACATGTAACAAAAAATAAGCTGAATATTTAAAACAATTGAAAGATGGGTTATTAAGCATTACAACAGTAAATCTCTTTGTAGAATGAAAAACTGCTTATTACTTTTTCCTTTTATGAATTTAGATATTCACATAGTAGTTTTTCTTAGTGAGGAAATCTACACAGGACCTCATAACATTTCCATGAGCTATGTGAAGTCACTAAAAAACTAAGTAGAGATTACAAATCAAGTTAATGACTGAACTGAGAATAAAACAAGGATAAATTATGCCTCAATGTGTAACCACAGTGGTTGTTCTATTACTGTTAATGACATTTAGAACCAAAAGTATTTGATCTCTTTAAAAAGTGAGTAGGGCATAAATTATAGATTTGGGAGCTTATATGCTGCAATTTTGTGGGCAATTCAATTAGCTACTAGAACTGGAAGTGCTAAACTTAGCTGAATAAATTTCCCAAGGTCACATGGAGAGTAAATGCTAAGTTATAAACTCAAAGATCTGAATTTTAAAATAGAATTCTTTTTCCATAAGTGTTGACCAAGATAGTAGAATCTTCACTAAGGCTCTCTATTGATTGTGGGGAAAATATCAAAGACTGACTATCTGAGAACTCTGAACATAAATAATTGCAGATAGACTGGGGACAGAAGTCAGAACTTGAATAATAACACTGAATGGGAATAATTCCAGTTACAGAGCTGCACTACTATGGTCATGATGGCATAAGCAGAAGAACCCAGTAAGAAGACATATCTACCTGGCTAAAGTCTAGAAGTGTGAGTGAGAGGAAGCTCTGTTATTTTTTATTTTTTCCTTTTCTTTTGCCTTTGCCCTGAAGGTGGTCCAATTGTGTGGAACTGCATAATAGCACAGGGGATTAATACTCTACAAGAAATATCTTCTGTTCCTAGTTTCCTTAGCTAGAAGCTATTTCTTGTAGAGCAATAACTGGGAACTACAGAGTACAGGGAAATGCTTAGAGAGGAGAGAGCTAGTGAAGGTGGATTTCTTAATTCTGAGAATCAACTGACACAAGTCCCAGGCTTACTCCTGAGCTAAGCATGTGTGACAGACTCAAAGAAGTATAAGAAAGGTTTTTCTTAAAAAAATAAATAAAATATACTCCATTGCCCAATTCTCAAGCTAATTCCTGAATTGTTCATGTGCTGGCAGACCCAAACACAATAGCAAAGGCTGACTCACCATCCATATAAGGCGAGACAGAATTTTCAACATGAATCCAATCAGATTGGTTGCTGAAACTAGCTAATTAACCAACTCTCTCCAGAGAATTTTAACAGAGGCCAGAGGTTTAAAAGATAATACTCAAAATGTCCAGGGTATAATCCGGTATTACTCAGCATAGAAAGAAATCAAGAAAATCTGACCACCTATTACAGAAAAAGAAAATCAACAGATGTCAACTCCAAGGTGATTCAGATATTGGAGTTGTCAGAAAAACAACATTAAGCAGCAATTATAAAACCATTCTCCATGAAATAAAGGTCAACCCTTCTGAAATAAAAGCAAAGATAGAAGTTCTTAGAAAAGAAATGGAGAAGGCAATGGCACCCTACTCCAGTACTCTTGCCTGGAAAATCCCATGGATGAAGGAGCTGGTAGGCTGCAGTCCATGGGGTCGCTAAGGGTCGGACACGACTGAGCGACTTCACTTTCACTTTGCACTTTCATGCATTGGAGAAGGAAATGGCAACCCACTCCAGTATTCTTGCCTGGAGAATCCCAGGGAGGATGGGGAAGCCTGGTGGGCTGCTGTGTATGGGGTCGCACAGAGTCGGACACGACTGAAGTGACTTAGCAGCAGCAGCAGAAAAGAAATAGAGCCATAAAAAATAGCTGAATATAAATTTTAGAACTGAAAATACTGCAACTGTAATTTTAAAATTTACTGCCTAGGCTCAAAGGCAAAATTAAGATGAAAGAGGAAAAATGTCAATGAACTTGAAGATAGATTAACATAAACAATCTTAAGAATAGGATAAAAATGAGTTTAAAAAGAAGTGAACATCAGAGACCTCTGATACATTATTAAAAGATGTGCAATTCATGTTACAAAAGTACCAGAAGTAAATGAGAAAGAGATACATACAGAAAAAGAAAAAATCTGAAAACTTAATGGCTAATTCCCAAATGTGGTTAAAGACATAGTTTTAAAAGAAACTCTTTTAAAAAGCATAAACTCAAAAAAAATCTACATCCAGATACATAATAATCAAATTGTTGAAATCAAAGATAAAGAAAAAATATCTTCAAAGCATCCAGAGAATAAAAAATAACACATATAAGGAAATATCAATTCAAATAATTGTGGATTTCTCCATAGGAACTATGGAGCCAGAAGAGAGTGGAATAGCATTTTTTTAAATGCTGAAAGGAAAGAACTGTTAATCCAGAATTCTGTATCTAGTGAAAATATCCTTCAGGAATAAAGGTAAGATAAAGACATTTCCAGATGAATGAAAGTATTAAAAGGTTTTGCTGCTGCTGCTGCTAAGTCGCTTCAGTCGTGTCCGACTCTGTGCGACCCCATGGACTGCAGCCAAGGTTTTGCTAGCACACTTGATCCAAGAACTGGAACTCTGAACCAGTAACAACACAATGATGATGATCAACACTTAAACTTACTATGAATCAACTGTTCTAAGCACTTAAATGGACTAGTTTACTTAATTCAAGAAGGTTGGTACTATTAATATCCTCACTGTAGAGATGAGAAAAAGAAATACGTGATATAGCTAGTAACAGAGCCAGAATAGAACCCAAGCAATCTGAGTTCCGAGACGATGCTCTTAACCATTACTTACTACAATCTTCCAACTCGTTTAAAAAAAAAAAAAAACCTGGAAAATATTAAGTTAATGAAATAGATGGAAGCCATTTAAACAGATTAAGTAATTTTAATTACTTAAGTAAATAATTAAATAATTATTATATTATTAAATTGTTAACTATTATTATTATTATTATACTAGAGATACACCAACTTGATGTATTACTTTATCCTGAAAAATATTCTATTAAAACCAGGATGAAACATCGAGTTAGCAATAGTAACCATAAAAATAAACCCTTTTCTTGAGTACTTACTATGTGTCAGAAATTGTTTTGGAGCTGAGGATGTAAAATGAATAAGATAAAGCAGCTGATCTTAACACAAATTTGTATTTTATACAAATTAGGTAAAACAGACAAGAGAGTAAATGATTATAACGTAGCATGTGCTATAACATAAGCATATACAAAGCCTCAAGTACATACAAGGCAAAAACGCTATAGAAAGGAGGCACAAAAAAACAAACATTAAGGGAAACAGCCCATAATTCCTTTTCCATGACTCACGTGGACCACTATCTCTGTTTCAATTTTGTAAATAAACTCTCAGTTACTAGGTAATGGAAATAAAAGTCAGAAGAATCTGTTACCATACTGTATGTATGTTTTAATTTAATTTTCAAAGTCTTCAGCCTAAGAATGATGAACTCATTCCAAAATACTTAAAATCAGCTCCTATTAATTTATTTTCATTCATTGGGCAGTCAGGTACTCAGTAATTATGTGAATTGAGAAGGCAGAGGGGACATTAATCCAGAAAAATTTTTTAATAAGGCAAAAGTGCTGTTTCTATACTCGATCAGGAAAGCTACATTCAGTTTAAGAAGTTACCTTAACAGTTATAAGGAAAAAGTTCTCCAGATAAACGGGGGATCCTTAAGGTAAGGACCATGTCTTACTTTTCTTTCCACACTGAGTATTCCTAATGGCTAATACAAGGCCTGACAAATAGATTATTTTGAATAATAATAATTCAAGAGTTTGTTGAATTAGATTTTTATTATAAAGTAATTAACAAGAGATGAAGTTTAATTCTATCTTGACTATATTCCTTGTATGCCAAGAAAGAGTTCTTATATTCAAGGACTACTACTTAATTCCATAGAGAAAAGGGACCAGAGGTGACCTTTGATTTCCTATGGGCAGGTAATATAAGTAAGGGTGAAAAAAGAACAGCATATGAGAATCACTGTAAGTTTGTTAAAGACTAGCATGGACTTTTAAATTAAAAATATCGTTACTTTAGTTCTTTTCTTGGTCTTATTATATGAAATATTATAATATAGTACTTGTAACAGGAAAGAAAGTACAGCAACTGATGACCCACTCACTTTTCCCTGTAGCTGCACTTCAAGTGGCTGCCACTTATAGGATACAAACTTAGTCTAAGTAACAGAAAGGGCATTATAACTGACTCTATGCATTAAATAGACATATTTACTTTTATATTCATTTTGCAAACAGGATCAATAAACAACTATAAATAATGATAGAGAAATCCTGCCAATTATAAAGTTACTATGTATTTTCTAGATTGCTCTGAGATCAACTGTGTAAATCAAAGGTCATTAAATCAACAGATTCTCACTAAGTTGACAGTTCTGTCTTTACCTTGTCTTTACAAATGATGTCTGTTCTCGTTAAAGGGGATTTTAATCTAATAATTACTAAAATAATAAAAAATAACTAAACTTTCAAATTGAGGATGGATGTCACCATGTAGGTCAATGAATCATAGTTTTAAATATACTAATTTAATATACTAGCTTTCTCTGGTGACTGAGACAGTAAGCAATCTGCCTGCAATGCAGGAGGCCCAGGTTTCATCCCTGGATTTGGAAGATCCCTGGACTAGGAAACAGCAACCCACTCCAGCATTCTTGCCTGGGAAAGCCCATGGACAGAGGAGCCTGGCGGGTTACAGTCCATGTGGTTGCAAAGACTCTAACATAACTGAGTGACTAACACTTTGAACATATATTATTGATTTTCTTTTCATGACCACACATCAATATGCCTATTTACAAATGGAAATTAAGTTTCTAACTTGTAAATACCTATTAAAAGACTCTATTGCTTAGTTTTATTAAATTAGGACTTAATGACAACTAAGGAAAATTAACTGATAACTATAATCACAAAAAAAGAATATATTGCATCTTAAAAAACTGGACTCTTCTTGGGGTTATAATTGATTATTTTTGGCAGTCAGAAGATATTTTCAAAGTTTCAACATAATATGCAAAAAATAAAAATAAAAAAAGGGTAAAGAACTTGAAAGAAACTGTGGTCAAGGTTTAGACAGGATGCTGAGACTTGATGGGGGGCAAAATTAAGTGGTATGACTATAAAGCTTCTTAGGTTTCTCAGTATATTGTAGTGATTACTGGTGTGGAATTAATTTTCTTTGCACCACTTTGGTGACTTTCTTACCTAGAGAGCATGCCCAGAGGTGTAACATTAAGTGATCCCATCAGCATTGCCAGGGCCATCCCTGGTGCTTCCCGTTCTATTACTTCTTTTGTGGCCTGTAATTAAAGATTAAATAGCAGACTGAGTGAAATTAACCAAAAAATAAGGAAGGCAGAGTAGCAAAATTAACTTAAAAAATAATTATAGATCATGCTATCTATTAATATAAACCATAGTTTGTAGTGCTCCAATTTTTTTTATTTTTAAGGCTTAAAGATTCAATTCTTTGGGACCACTGAATAAAAGCTGAAAACCAGGACATTGAGGGAACTTTTATATTAGTAGATCTTTCTTATCCCTTATAACTCAGTAGTGTTTGACAGCAATCTCATCTTGCCTATTAACCTTAATTTTAAAATTAAGCCTCAGATTGTTAAAACGGCTCAACAGATTTTCACAGAACAAGAAATCTGGGTGTTTTTCTTTGTCTATTACTCTTGAAATAATCAGTCCCTAAAAACCTGAGAACCCCTTGTATCTCTCCTAGCTCGATGATTTTATGATATAATAAATGGAACTCAACAAATCATCAAGTCAATTTTCTCCATAAATTGGGTAGAAGAAAAACTTGAGATTCTTTTCCAAGTCTCCAATATAAATTATATATCTGTTTTAAAAAGGAATTAATAAAGTGATAGGCTTTAAGTATATAAGTTTTAAGATTGGGCATTCTTAAGACAAGTATGGTTAAATGTGGAATAGGTTTTAAAGGCAAGAAAATTTCATTTTCTAAAGGTCAACCGAAATATGTATATATTATCATAACGTGATGGTAAAGATAAGCTTTATGCTAAAGTTGGGAATGAAGTACATGATTTAATTCATTTCTAATCCTCTTTTTACATATGTAGCACGCTATAATAATTGGGAGCAACACAGGAAGAAAGCTTGCAAAATAAAGTATTATAGTAAAAAGAAAGGCAAACAAAATAAAAAGCAAGTTATGGAAAATAGAGTGAAAGGTTGATATTTCAATATTTCATTAGAAGTAGAGTGATCATCCTAAATAAGGCCATTGCTCTAGGCAAAGTTTACATTGATAAATGTCTCATCTAGCCTAATAACCTAAATTTTAAAATGACGGTGCAGGTTGCTACAATAGTTCAATAGATTTTCAGAGTAAGAAATCTGGGAAGAGCAGTTAAAATGTGTCACTATGTGTTACATCCAGTTGATGTTATAAATAAGCTTTTAAGATGCATATAAATTACTTAGTTATATAGGATAAAGGATTACCAGAAATGATATAATCTACTGGTTCACTGAATCCCAGCATAATGTAATATTTAACAGTGTCAGAAATTTTAAAGAAAAATTAACACTAACATAATGCTTTTCAATAAAACCTGCTTTAAAAATAAAGGGCCAGCAGGAAGGAAAAATGGACATTCTTAAATTCTTAAGTTTGGAAATTAATCACTTTCATTAAAATATACAGCTAAAATTTGTTGAGCTAGTATACAGAATCTACCCCCATGTTTTCCAAATTCAATAAATCTGGTATGATTTTGAGGTCTCCAGAAAAGAAAAACTATTTCCATGTTAAAATTGCTTTACTGAAGTTTACATCTTCTTCGGAACCTTAAACTCTTAAAGCCCTAAAAAATCAAGGAAGGCATGTTACTGAGAGTTATCTTAAAAGAGCTCTTTGCATAGAGTTTATATTGATTTCATTATCTGTTTGAAAAAGTCAACTAAACAATGTCTGACATTTAATGAATTTGCGGGTCCACATAAAGATGATGTACTCCAAAGCAGAGTGGCACCCTTTACTTACGGACAAGGAAGAAAATAGCAACAGATAGCTAAGAGGAAGTCTTTCATTTAGATACTTCTAAGCACAGCATTTATCCATCCATACAACAAATACTTATTAAACACCTACTATGTACTAGGTAGAATTCTATGCAATGATACTGCAACAGTGAATAAAACAAGTTTATAAGAGTATGTAAACTCACTGTCATCTAGTATGTGAAAAATTCAATCGACAAATTACATGAGAATTACCTAAAAGATATGCAATTTATTCATTTTTCTAGATCCTCTAAAATATACCATGGATTTGGCCAGACCATGGTGGTCTACTTGGAAAGGCTTGTCCCAATTTTAAAAGAATTGCTTTATTGGACTTTGCTTTTGTAGTATGCAGTGGGATACAATTAAATGGCTCAGCAAAACTCATATTTATTAGCAAGTATTTGAGGCCATTGCTCACCACACTACACTGAGGTCCTCTTTAGAATAAATTCTTTAAGTATCACAACTAGAAATGGGCATTCTTTTATGATACCAGTTTGCTTTTAAAATTATAATGATTGTGAATCAAGTTATTCTTGAGAACAGAGACAAATCTATGAATTTTTTTTTAAGTAGGCTTACTGAATACATGGGGCTTCCCTGGCAGCTTAGACAGTAAAGAATCTGCCTACAATGCAGGAGATCCAAGTTTCATCCCTAAGTTGGGAAGATACCTTGGAGAAGGTAATGGCTACCTACAACAGTATTCTTGCCTGGCGAATTCCACGGACAGAGTAGCCTAGTGGGCTGCAGTCCATGAGACTGCAAAACGTCAGACACGACTGAGTGACTAATACTTGCACTGGACACAACCAAATTTCGTCTTATTTTTCCCTGCTCTATTTTTCCACATTTATCTTGTTAAAAGTTCTGCCAAGGTTTTGTGTATTTGGCTAAGTCATCTTAAATATATTATAATGTATTAGTAAATATATGGATGAGACATAGATGAATGTATATATTCTTACAGAGAGGACTGCCTCTTTTCCAAATGTAATTTAGGAGGGACAGCTAATCTTTCCAAAGACTTTCTACAGAATGTTGGCCTATAGACATAAATCTTGTACAGCTGAGAACATAGGAGGAAAATACATATAGAGTAGTGATGTCACTAAAAGGCATTGGTGCTGAGTGAGGAGGGAGACTCTAGGACTAGACAAAAACCAACGCTTTTGCTTATTTTTTCTTAAATAATGCACAAATATAGTTTTTCTCACATGTACATCAAATGTATCTTTTCCCTCTTTGGTGTAGCAAAATGATCTTCTGTGAAGTCAGATAATACCACCACTTAGTTAAGGTCCTGAGAGTAAGGACAGGATCTGGTGAAGCCCCTACCATAGTGGCCAACATATAGAATACATACTCAGTCAATATTTGTTGAATAAGAGGAGTGAATAAATGAACCCATATAGGTTTGAAATTTAGCCTTATCACTTACTTGCTTTGTAAATTAGAACAAAATATTTAACCTCTCTGAGCTTTGGTGTACTTACAAACAAAATGGAGCTAATAATTAAGCATACCTACATTTTATGAGAATTAAATTATATAAGTAAATCATCTAGCATAGAGTAGGTATTCAATACTTGTCAATTTTCTTTAGGCCTCTGATTTCCAATCTTACATCATCATAGTTTTTATTATACCAGTTAGAAAAGAGACACAATTAAAAAACCCAGAAACCAAACCCAGCAACAGTGGTTGAGAACCAAAGGTGAGGGGAAAGAGAAGAGAGAGCAAGAACCCCAAAATAAGAACACTGGCAGTGGCGGACAGGAAGATCAATACTGAAATTATGGTATCTAAAGGAACAAACAGCCAAACAAAGTAGAGATCAGAAGAATGAGCAGGAGGGCACGAGCTGGGTAGAAACATTTATGAACTGTAAATGGGAAGGCTCAACTAGAAGGCAAAGAGCAGGAAAATAAAAGGTAACTTGGAATAAAATAAGAAAAAAATATCTGTATAGGTTATTAGAAAATCCAAATAGAATAGTAGTTCTAACAATTGTAGCTTTATTCCTTTGCTTATGTATACTAGGATGATACATATAGATAAAAGAAGGTTATTAGTATCTATTAACAAGTAGATAACAAGCAATCATTATCTATTCACAATCAATGACAAAAGAGATGCCATTAAAAGTATTAAATCATTTTTCTTATTAATATTTAGCTTGCTGCTTCCCACTTTATTATTAATTTGATTACCATATTCTTTTTATCCTTGAGAAATAGTAGAAATTTATATTCTTACTTCAGATATAACCTTTTTTGCACTAGTAGATTCCAAAACAATGAGGTTTAATTAGATTTACCTACACTCTTTATATAAGACATTTTATTTTTAACTTTTAGATACTTTCTAAACTTTGAAGGTTGCAACTTCCATGGAAAATCACTTATTGTGATCTTTTTCTTTTACCCTTGACACTTTGAAGATAACATTAAAGTCAAAAAGATGCTTCAAAGACTGCTCAAGTTGAAAAAAAAAAGGGGTGTCGTAAATAATGATTCTATAGCCCAGGGAACCTGTCAGTGAAGTTTGGGTCCATTTTTACCTTCATAGAAAAAAATCACCTTGAAAAATGTTATTGCTACCAGGCAATGATGTTTAAGTATGCACAGAACACACAATAGGTAAATGTAAATGTGTAGAAATTCCTTGTATGCATGGTGGTAGTAAAAAATCACATAGTAGAGTGCTTTTACTTATTTTTACAGACACACTTTAGTTAATTAGGTATAATTTGTACATAAATATTTACATAATTGTTACTTGAGTATACAATTTCCTAACAACTACTACAGAGGCTTCTCTAATTAAACAATTTTAAATGACAAAGACTATCTGTGAAACACTAACAAGTACTAATAAACTTGCTAAGCTATCCAGGTGGAATATGATTACAGCAGTGGTTCTCAAACATTAGTGTGCATCAGGATCTTATAGAAACCTTGTTAAACAATGGTTGCTGGGCCATAGCCAGAGATTTTGATTCAGAATGTATAGTTGGGGTCTCAAATTTTTCATTTCTAACAAGTTTCCAGGTTATGTTTATGATACTGGTCAGAGGACTATACTTTGAAAAACACACCGCAGACAGAAGAAATGAGATAGATTAATGATAATGTACACAACTTGCTGTAACTCATAATCACCTTATATTCAATTTTGTAAAACAGACTAAAATAAATTTAATAATCCTTCATCAGAGCAAAATATAGACCTTAGTGAGGAGATAAATTAGGTAAAAATAGGCAGCTTAATGCCAACCAATTAAACTTTCCTGACTCTATTCACTAATGCCAGCCAACTACATAAATTTTATTTTACACTTTAAAAAATGGTTATAATAAACAATCCATATCTTGTCCCTATAAGTATCCCGTGGTACAGAGAAGTTATCTTTAATATATTTTTTCCTCAGGACTATATACGATGAATAAAATTTACATAGAGGACTCTTAGGGATGTTTAAGGAACACAACTATAAATTTACTCTTTTTTCCCCTCAATTAAGAAGCACAGTGGAAGTACGAGTCACATTATTATAAAGGCAATTTCTATTCTAATTAACTGATAACACTCATTTACATATTTCATTAATTTTATATTACTAATTACAAACATCTTTCAACCAATCACAACATATCAGTGAATCAACAATGTGACCAAATGGTTAAAGACTATTGCCACAAAGGAGAAGCTGCAACCAAGTAATGAAAATATTAATAGTTATTCCAGTTTTACTTAGGAGATATATACCTATTTGTAACGTATTTTTTTGGAGCTTTAGCTTTCTTAGATATTTACTATTCTAAGACTATTTCTTAGTCTTTTTCCACTCCTAGAAGAAGCAGAAAGCTTTTCAAAATGGAAATACTCCATTTTGTTTTTCAGTTAAAGCTATACAATACTTAAGTAAGATCTGGTTATAATGAAAAAATAAAAGGAGTTGGTAAAATAAAAATCTAAGTATCACAGACAAATTTATCTTCCAGTCCAATCAATGAACATGTACTTTGCAACAAGCATGAGATGCTGACTGAAGAGTCTCTTATTCACCTCAATTCCCAGAAGCGCCACTGAGTTAATGTATCACCTGCTAGTTAAGATTTCAATGTTTAAAGATAAGAACTTCTGTACAGGGCATCCCAGGTGGTGCTGCGGTAAAGAATCCGCTGGTCAGTGCAGAGGAGACACAAGTTTGAACCCTGGGTTGGGAAAATCCCCTGGCGGATGAAATGGTAACCCACTTCAGTGTTCTTGCAAGGGAAATTCCAGGGCAGAGGAGCCTGGCAGGCTACAGTCCAGGGAGTCGCAAGGAGTTGGACATGCCTGAGCAATCGGACACATTTCTTGTATAACATGGCCCTAAAGTCAAGGCTATGGTTTTTCCTGTGGTCATGTATGGATGTGAGAGTTGGACTGTGAAGAAGGCTGAGCACCAAAGAATTGATGCTTTTGAACTGTGGTGTTGGAGAAGACTCTTGAGAGTCCTTTGGACTGCAAGGAGATCCAACCAGTCCATTCTGAAGGAGATCAGCCCTGGGATTTCTTTGGAAGGAATGATGCTAAAGCTGAAACTCCAGTACTTTGGCTAGCTCATGTGAAGAGTTGACTCATTGGAAAAGACTCTGATGCTGGGAAGGATTGGGGGCAGAAGGAAAAGGGGACGACCGAGGATGAGATGGCTGGATGGCATCACGGACTTGATGGATGTGAGTCCTAGTGAACTCCGGGAGATGGTGATGGACAGGGAGGCCTGGCGTGCTGCGATTCATG
Organism: Cephalophus harveyi; assembly: GCA_006410635.1. Lineage (NCBI taxonomy): Eukaryota > Metazoa > Chordata > Mammalia > Artiodactyla > Bovidae > Cephalophus > Cephalophus harveyi. The sequence goes on along the minus strand of SJYT01015607.1, from coordinate 263,926 downwards.
GGGTCGCAAAGAGTCGGACACGACTGAGCGACTGAACCAAACTGAACTGAAAGCAAGCCAACCATTTTATCTGGCTCAAGTAGCCATAGGATTTATTATAATGCTAGCTGTACAAATACACTGGGGGTGATTAAAAGATTTCTAAGTACTTTATGAAAAATCTTACCCCATTTGCTAACATTTAGATCCCAACCCTTGCTAAAGAACCAAGTTGAGTATATGTACATCAGTAAGTACTCCTTAATGAGTACTTATTGGATACTTTCCTTACTCAGTGAGTACTTTTTCATATTATTTTTCTCATTTACCTAAATATTAATAATTTGATAGTCAAATTATCAAACAAAAAATAAGGTAACTCAAATGCGTGAACTATTTTTTGTAAGAGATTTTTCACAAGAATAGCATTTATGTTTATAGTCTAAAAAGTAGTCTATAAATTGTACTACTTTTTCTCTCATTACAGGAAAATGTGAGAAAATAGTGGTATTTCTACAGATTATTAGCATTTTTATATATGCATTACACATTTATTCATTTTTGGCATTATGTGAAAAACAATAAAGTTCATCTTTATTGTAAGTTGTTGGTTACATGTCTTTTAATCTATAGAGAACAAAATATTATTAATTCATGCTCTTCAAAGGTTGATATATACATATGGAAAAATACCCTGCTTCTCAAATATGAAGAAAGATGAAGTAGAAAGATGATTCAATTTTAAATTTCACTGAAAGGCTGTTGTCTGGTCACTTAACTGGGGAATATATAACCCAGCCTCTTTATTCCAACTACTCTGGAATTCTGTTATTTTTAATGTTATTGTGGTATATAATATAAGTAGAAACATAACAGAAGCTACTAAAAAGCTACCTAAAAAATCTACACATTGGATTTCCACTTTATTAATGATCACACATAATTACTAAGTTTCCTTACAGCAGTGTTTTTAATGCTCATATAACAATATAAGTTAAGCTGTGCTCAAAAATCTTAAGTCAGAATAAAAGAAATAAGCTCTTACTTTAGGCTTATAAGTACTATTTGCAAATGACTCACTGACAACTGATTTTAGAAAAATTAACTTTGCTCTTTGCCTAAAGATACAATAATTCTCACTGGTGGATTCTTTAGAACATTTATCACAACTGAAGTTCTTTTTCAACAAAACTAGATTTTTACCAAAACAGGCACTTGTGAAAAAGGGAGAGGAAGAAAAAAATAAGTGAGGTAAAGGAAGCAGAATAAGTGGAAGACCTGCTAAGAAAAGAGAAAAACCAAAAAATAGCTCATTCTTATTTTTAATATTATTATAAGGTGTTCTATTTTGTCATCTCCTACCACCCTCAGTTTTAAAATTACAAGCCAATAGGGAAATATGAAAATGAGTACTGCTAAGTCACTTCAGTCGTGTTCGACTCTGTGCGACCCCTCAGATGGCATCCCATTAGGCTCTGCCATCCCTGGGACTGTCCAAGCAAGAACACTGAAGTGGGTTGCCATTTCCTTCTCCAATGCAAGAAAGTGAAAAGTGAAAGTGAAGTCACTCAGTTGTGTCTGACTCAGCAACCCCATGGACTGCAGCCTACCAGGCTCCTCCGTCCATGGGAGTTTCCAGGCAAGAGTATTGGAGTGGGATGTACAGTACTTCTTAAAAGCAAAGAAACCCAATATCGCTACTGTACTGAGATAACCTTAACTTAGAAGAAGTCCAATAGTAAAGATAGGAGAAAAATCTATATCTATATATATTTGGAGACTACGACATGGTGTGCATGCGTGCATGCCAAGTCTCATCAGTTATATCCTGCTCTTTACGACCTTATGGACTGTACCCTGCCAAACTCCTCTGTCCATGGGATTCTCTAGGCAAGAATACTGGAGTGGGTTACCATGATCTCATCCAGGGGATCTTCCTGACCCAGGGGTCAAACCTGCGTCTCGTAATGCCTCCTGCATTGGCGCCACCTGGGAAGCCCAGGACATGCTGTAGCTTGAATTAAATAACTTGTTCTCTTATAGTTTTGCTCATCTAAAGATTGATTTTAAACGTAATAATCTCTCACTTTATGATCAGGCCTTTTATTCATTCTATAACTTAACTGTCTTTCATTATTCACATATTAAACAAATACCAGCTTTTGTTCTGGAGAAGGCAATGGCAACCCACTCCAGTACTCTTGCCTGGAAAATGCCATGGATGGAGGAGCCTGGTAGGCCGCAGTCCATGGGGTCGCTAAGAGTTGGGCACAACTGAGCGACTTCACTTTCACTTTTCACTTTCATGCATTGGAGAAGGAAATGGCAACCCACTCTAGTATTCTTGCCTGGAGAATCCCAGGGATGGCAGAGCCCAACGGGCTGCCGTCTGTGGGGTCGCACAGAGTCGGACACGACTGAAGCGACTTAGCAGCAGCAGCAGCAGCAGCAGCTTTTGTTCCTATGCTTCCATAAATTTATCTCTCTTTCTCAGCTTTTCATTTGTTAAAAAGGGGCAATCATATTTGTTATCCTTCTTATAAAACTAAAGTTTAACACAATAAAGCAGTTTTTAGTTAACTAAAAAGATGTCATAATATTTTAATGCTAGTATGATAGATAACATTATATATTAATACAACATAAATTTATAATGCCATGTAAAAGCTCTTATTTCTCTTACTCACTACACTGAAAACATAAAAAGGTATACTATTACCAAGCAACATAATTCAATAAGAGGAGAAATATTCACATCAGAAAGTTTTATTTATGATGCCTTTCTTACAAAACATCTATAGATATTCTCTATTTAAATACTTAACAGATTCCTATACTACATAATACAGAAGAGATATTTTATTATCTTTTTGTAAGTGAAGAAACAGACTCACTAATAAATTTAATGAATAATGCAAAGCCACACAGTAAATCAATAAAACTTAGGCTTGTAGACTCCAATTCTGAAATTAATCCATTAAATCTAATTGCTATGTGAAAGCACTACACTCTATACAGACACAGGAAGGATCTCTGTACTTTGTTTAAATGCTACAGAATATAAAAATGCATAGCATCATTTCTAACATGTAGCAAGTGCTTAACAAATGTTGAATACTGAGATTTGTACTAAAACATAAACCTAACGTCACCTATGTTGTGCAAGTTGCTATTATGCACTACAGTCAAAGAAAGTGTGAAAACTGAACAGTTCTCTCAGAAGCAATATAGAGTAGAAGTTATGGGTATGTTTGTTTTCGAATGTGTGTGAATTACCAGAAGATGTTTGAAGAATGCAATATGTCAGCAATAATCTTGAAAACTTAATGAAGATTTATCAAGAAACAGCAGTTTTAGAGATACCAATTACCAGGAATATAGCCTTGGACATTACCATAAAACCTCCAAAGTAAATGGGGAGAAGAATGTGAGAAGATTATAGATGTATTTTGAAGAAAGAAGAACTAACAGAACCTTCTGCATTTATGTTTTCACCCAAAGGCCAACAAAAAACAGCAATATAATTATATACTTAAGCAAAGATGGAAAAATGTAAGTAAGTATCCATCACTACTTGTGGTAAATAAGTTGTTCAAACTGATAAGCCAAACAAATAAATATAATTTTTTAATATTTCCGTAACAACCATAAATTACAAATTAAGGCTGTAAAGGCAACATCAGCCTGACAAGAGATCAGGATGGACTAAGATCCAGGATGCTGGAAAATATGGGAACACAAAGAAGCAACATTTGACTCAACTCAAATTAATGCTCTGCTTCGAATATTTATCATAATCACTTAAAACAAACCATTATTATACTTTATAGCAGAAAAATCTATAAAAGTCTCAAAAAAGAAAGTGAGAAATAAATAATTCAGTGAGTTAACAACCTGGAAGACATTATTTATTAAATAAAATTGATATACTAGAAGGAAATATTTACCTTTATTATAATGGAAAAAAAAAATCTCTTAACAAAGGACTTAAAAATAATGAGAGGCCCAATTTTGAAAAACTGTTCTAAAAAGAGGTGCCACTATCCTATGCAAATGAAAAAGTGAAACCAAAGAAATGGAAAAAAAGATCATAAAAATAGAAAGTTCTTAAAAAGTTAAATAATAGCTCTTATATCCACCCTTAATTTGAAACATAAAATATTTTATCCTATAATTATGAGATTCTCCCAAGGAATCATAATTTACATGTGAGTGTACCCTTGTGTACACACACAGGTATATATATACACACATATACTTTTTTGGTATGGAACTTTGGGCTGACATCGTAGAATCAGGATCTTTAATGTAAGCTGTGAAGAACCCCAAATCTTTTCAGATCATCCAGATCTGAATGATACTTAGAAAGGTACTTAGAATTATGTAGTTAACTATCCAAAAACCTCCTATATTTCCTTCAAGTCTGAGATTTAGAAGTCAAAATAGTCTATCCTTAAACAAAAACACTTCATAAAACTGAAGATAATGTATATGCGTGTATACACACAAGTACATGTCTCAGGACTGAAGTTGAGTTCTTAAGGTTAGGGTTATAGGCAACTGAATAGTTGACTTTATTAGGGCAGCTGGTCGGAATAGGAAGGAAGAAGTTAGCTCTATCTACTGAAATGAAGTCAAAGTCGCTCAGTCCTGTCTGATTCTTTACAACCCCAGGGACTATACAGTATGCTAATTCTCTCTTCTACTGCCAGAATACTGGAGTGGGTAGTCTTTACCTTTTCCAGGCCAGAATACTGGAGTGGGTAACCTTTCCCTTCTCCAGGGGATCTTCCAACTCAGGGATCGAACCCAGGTCTCCCGCATTGCAGGCAGATTCTTTACCAGCTGAGACTGGCACTAAGCAAATCCCAACACCTAGTCAAGAATGAGTAGATACAACCATTTCTACCAACATGTAGACAACATACACAAAAATATACACATATATACTCCTGAAGCTGCTCATTTCTTGGGTTGGCCAATATAACACTGCCTCTTTCAGTGCTACTTTGATGTTCATTTTAGCCCGCATATACACTTTATTAAGTGTCTACCTGTTCTCTATCCAAACTTTAGAACAAGTTTATTAAGAACAAGTGAACCTCAAAATAGACACTTCACACATATATGTCACAAAATGAAAACCTGTATAAAATAATTTCCATATAACTTATTAATACTTTTAAGATATATTCTATTATCTGCTTTATTCCAGTGCTGTTTAAAAGCCTGCTGTCATTCCTATGTAAGTGATCTGTCCTATCTCTCTGGCTAGATTTAAGATTGTATGTTTTGTTTCTAAAGTTTTACTTTTATGTGGTTAGGTATTGATTTATTTCATTTATTCTTCTTGAGATACATTGTATCTTGAGGATCTGTAGATTCATGTCTATTTTAATCAGTTCTATAAATTTACAGCCATCATCTTTTTAAATCATGGTTTTTCCACCATTCTCTCCTTTGGGAGGTTTCGATATGTTTTGGACCTTTCATTTCACTCTCCACGCCCTATTTCTCTTTTTTTTTTTCATTACATCATCTCTCTATGTGATAGTTCTGATATGAGATAATTTCCTCAGGTACATATTTCAGTATGCTAATTCTCTCTTCTACTGCTCCAACCTGCTGTTTTATCTGTCCTCAGATGTAAAATTTTTAACTTTTATTTTCTTATTTCTAAGAGTCCCATTTTCTCCCCATTTGCTCATTCATAAATGATGGTCTCTTGTTATATTTTTATTTTTGCAAGTATGTCTTTGTTCTTCGGATATTTCATCATCCACTAGTGAACCCTGGATTTCCAGGGACAGTTTGATATACTTCTGCTGTGTCTGCATCCCTTCTGGTTTAGTATTTGTCCTAAACAAATTCCCCTAATATGAGCAACAAATAAGAATGGCTACCTAAGTCTTCTCTGTCTTACATTTTGTATTTGACAGTTCTAGCAGTCATCTTTTCACTCCACCTATTAATTAATGGTTTTGTTGCTTACTTGTGCTTGGGAAGTTTATATGTCCTTTGACAGGATATGCCTCAGAGGGTATGTTCTTTTACTGGGCCAAGTTTTTCCACAGTGGGAAGGTATTTCAAAGTACCAAATCAAAATATATTTAGAAATCTATATTCAGAAAAAAATTAAAGCTATTAATAAAAAGCATTTAAGTCATAAAAATATTTGCCTTTTCCTAACCTTAAATAACCATATATTTTTTCAGTTAAAATCTCATCTTTATATTCAGCTTCCTTGGTGGTTCAGCCTGGATCTGCCTGCAATGCAGGAGACAGAGGTGTGATCCTGGGGTCGGGATGATCCCCTGGAGAAGGAAAAGGCAATCCACTCCAGTATTCTTGCCTGGGAAGTCTCATGGACAGAAGAGCCTGGTGAGCTACAGTCCACGGGGTCGCTAAGAGTCAGACAAGACTTAGCAAATAAACAACAACAACTTAATTAAAAAGACACCATTTTATGCTCTTATTAAACACCTGTAATGTGCAAAATATCCATTCTAAAGGAGATCAGTCCTGGGTGTTCATTGGAAGGACTGATGCTAAAGCTGAAACTCGAGTACTTTGGCCACCTCATGCAAAGAGTTGACTCATTGGAAAAGATTCTGATGCTGGGAGGGATTGGGGGCAGGAGGAGAACGGGACGACCGAGGATGAGATGGCTGGATGGCATCACTGACTCGATGGACATGAGTTTGAGTGAACTCCAGAAGTTGGTGATGGACAGGGAGGCCTGGCATGCTGTGATTCATGGCAAAGAGTCAGGCACAACTGAGCGACTGAACTGGACTGAATATGCAAAATGTTATGGTCCTAAATATTCTAACACAAACCAGGAATTATGAAATTTGAAGACAGAGTTTCTGGTAAATAAAATAAGAGCTTTCTACAGATGGTCTTAAGTTTTCTTTTCAGTTACTAATCATCATGAGAAATAGGACATCTAAAAAAGGCTTTTACATTCTAACCTTCTTTTAAGATTGATCTTTATTTTGACCAGAGGGCCTCCAGTTGGGGAATGAGAAAAGAATTTAACTTGTAAGAGATATTTTCTTTTAGAACATTTGTGCAAGATCTCTATAATGAGATTATTACCTCTGAATGCATAGTAAGAAAACATCTATTACTGTAATATGGTTACAAATAAACCAAAGAAAAATTGATTCCTGAACATCTAAAATGTTTTTATGCTGCTGATGGAAAATAATTTCTATTTCTTCATAAATACTAAATATTACAAGAAATCTAAAAACATTCAGAGAGAAATACAAAAGTCTTCAGTGGTTTGTATTTTATAAATATCCATATATCTAACTAGTGAACTTTTCAGGTATTGATTTTGATGTTTATGGAATTACATACTATTAAACATACATGAACTGTGGTACTAGAGAAGACTCTTAAAGGAGATCCAACCAGTCCATTCTAAAGGAGACCAGTCCTGGGTGCTCATTGGAAGGACTGATGCTGAGGCTGAAACTCCAATACTTTGGCCACCTCATGCAAAGAATTGACTCATTGGAAAAGACCCTGATGCTGGGAGGGATTGGGGGTGGGAGGAGAAGGGGATGACAGAGGATGAGATGGCTGGATGGCATCACGGACTCAATGCACATGAGTTTGGGTGAACTCTGGGAGTTGGTGATGGACAGGGAGGCCTGGTGTGCTGCGATTCATAGGGTTGCAAAGAGTCGGACACACCTGAGCAACTGAAACGAACTGAACTGAACTGAAATATACATGAAGAAGCTTTGCACCAAACAGTTTCTATATATGAGGCAACTGACTTCGCTCAATGTTCTCTTTCACTTCACTAGATCTTCTGTGCTACACGTGTATTGTGTTAGTGCTTGTCAGCAAGACAAGAAATACTTGATGTAGGAGACAAGGGGAGAAAAAGAGATAAAGGGTTTCAGAGACTGGTCATTAGCACCTGCTATTGTCATTGCTGGTATTCAAAACTGAAGGAGTGAAACTTCCTCCACAGAATGCTTGCATAAGGAAGCTACATCTTCCTTTGCAAGATATTGAATATAATCTACCGTTCTTCAAGAAAGAAAGGAAAAATAAGAAAAAGAAAAATTTTATGACAACTTGCTTGTTAGAAGTGGTTGCCTACAAAGAGTCTCATGATTGCAAAGACATTTAGATCTTCTTATTAAATATAAAAAGAACTTGAAGTCCAATAAAGGTATGACAGAAATATTGCCTTTTCAGGTTAACCTTTACCAAAGAAATATATTATACAACTTTATTTCCAATTGAAGTTTTTCTCAAAATAAAATCTGAATTTCAGATGTCACAAGAAAAGAAAAAAATATATTTATTACTAATAAAACAAGCTAAATAAAATGATTTAGTCATATTTTCCTTTATT
>SJYT01015607.1:243795-255410 GCA_006410635.1 Cephalophus harveyi | reverse complement strand
AGAAAGTAAAATAGAGGTTACCAGGGGAGATGTGTATAAGAGACAGATATTATACTTTAAAATATCTATTTTTTTCAGTAAATATATTTTTCATAATAAATACAAGTAAAGCAGAATCTTTTAAAATTGTTCATCATTGTTAAAAAAAAGTTAAATCTGTATGTTATTTCTATTTTACTGCTTTTCTCCTGACATGTGAAACTTTGATCTTCCTATAGCCGTATTGTCAAAATAAATAACTTTAGTAGGACATCAGGGGTTGGGAGAAAAAACAGGTTACTAAAACTTATCTTAAGTGTAGCACTTTAAAGAGATTACCTTAAAGGAATCACTGAAGTACTGACCAATAGGAAATAAAATAATTGCTCTCAAGTTTGAAGGCACATATCAAGTTAGGGAGGACAAATAAATTCCAAGTTCAAATGACTACTTAATCAAATCCATAAAGAAAACCGTGAATATCAATTGAAATTTCTGACACCCAGAATTCAAGTGAGCTTTAGTTGGCAGTGAGAATAAATTAAATTAACAAACATCTTCTGTGTTAGTATGCAGTTGTATCTTGGGAGTGTGTGGGGGTAATCCCTCATTGTTCTTGCAATTAATTCAAGAACAACCTCTTGAACACTAATTATCTATTTATCTGGTCATTCTCTATTCTTTCACTATAAAACCAAAAATTTGGTTTTAGGTAACCCTGTATATTAACAGCTACCAAATCACTAATCTGTCACTGAAGGCTCTAGGTTTTAAAATTAAAGAGATTCTTATTGGCATTTAAACTATTACCAGAATCCTTTAGCTGTGACAAGATATTAAATAGAGACATTCTTGATCCTGAATCAATAATGCTTGTAAGAGGCAAAAGGATTCCCTCATATGCAATCACTCTTTGAACATTTTCCCTGAATAATTAGAAGAAAATAACAAAAATTTGTGGATGATATTAGAAATGCATGTTTTGCCAAATGGCTTTTTCCCTCTTTTGGAAAGTAAGTTCCTTGAGAGCAAGGATTTTGTGTTACAGACAGCTAACTGGTTGTATAGCACAGAGTTAGGCCTTTTTCAATAGATTCTGAGAGAAATGTTAGATGTACTTAATTAATTTCTTTCTTATTCATATAAAATAGTACTAGTTTACACACCACCCTTGAGAGAACTGAGACAGCAGTCACTCAAATCATTTTCTGTTTGATAATTTAGATGAGGAACCTTGGCTAAAATCACCAAAAATTTATTGAGTCAACAAGGGAAAACATTATCACTTAAAGGACTGAAAGTATTTTTTCTTAAACCCATTATTAGTGCATTTTTAACTACTCTAGTTTTAAACCCCTTGATGACAAAGAACAATCCTTTCCAATCTTTGTAACTCCTTTAAGGTCTAAGACACTATGATGCAGAGTTTAATTTAGGTAGAAAGCTAGGTATTCAAATTGAAGACCAATAAATTGAAGTGAAATTAAAAGACGTTTGCTCCATTGAAGAAAAGCTAAGACAAACCTAGACAGCATATCAAGAAGCAGAGACATTATGTGGCCAACAAAGGTCTGTCTAGTTGTCTATGGTTTTTCCAGTAGTCATGTATGGATGTTAGGGTTGGACGTAAAGAAACTGATTGCTGAAGAATTAATTGATACTTTTGAACTGTACTCTTGGAGAAGACTCTTGAGATTCCCTTGGACTTCAAGGAGATCCAACCAGTCCATCCTAAAGGAAATCAGTCCTGAATATTCACTGGAAGGACTGATGCTGAAGCTGAAGCACCAATATTTTGGCTACCTGATGCGAAGATCTGACTCATTTGAAAAGACCCTGATGCTAGGAAAGATTGAAGGCAGGAGGAGAAGGGGATGACAGAGGATGAGATGGTTGGATGACATCACCGACTTGAAGGACAATGAGTTTGAGCAAGCTCTGGGAGTTGGTGATGGACAGGCAAGCCTGGCGTGCTGCACTCTCTGGGGTCACAAAGAACTGGACATGACTGAGAGGCTGAATGGAACTGAATTCCTGTTCCAATTACTGGTTCCTATAAATATAACCTGGTTGCCTCATCTCAGTTCTATTAACTTTAAACCTTGCCTTTCAAACACTTTTCTCTTCTTTTAAAGTCTGCATTATTTCATTTCCAGTGATTATGTATGGATGTGAGAGTTGGACTGTGAAGAAAGCTGAGCACCGAAGAATTGATGTTTTTGAACTGTGGTGTTGGAGAAGACTCTTGAGAGTCCCTTGGACTGCAAGGAGATCCAACCAGTCCATTCTGAAGGAGATCAACCCTGGGTGTTCTTTGGAAGGAATGATGCTAAAGCGGAAACTCCAGTACTTTGGCCACCTCATGCAAAGAGTTGACTCATTGGAAAAGACTCTGATGCTGGGAGGGATTGGGGGCAGGAGGAGAAGGGGACGACAGAGGATGAGATGGCTGGATGGCATCACGGACTCGATGGACGTGAGTTTGAGTGAACTCCAGAAGTTGGTGATGGACAGGGAGGCCTGGCGTGCTGTGATTCATGGGGTTACAAAGAGTCTGACATGACTGAGCTACTGAACTGAACTGATTTCATTTCAAATATTTTTAAAATTCAACCTTCTCCAGAATCACTTTTGCTTTCCTCAAACCTCCAACATTTGTGCTATTTCAATTTTTTCTCCCTTTTATTCTTACAACAGAGGGTCTTCTAAATCTCACTTGGTCTTCTGTGGCCTTTCAGAAAGTTTATAATTTCCTCTACTCCTAATAAAGTATCTTGGACTTGTTATCATGTTAATGTTGTATCATGTAAATGATGTAGTTTCCCTGATGTCTTTGCTACTAATTTAATTTCTCCATAGACAAAAGTATTAAACGCTACTGAATTCACTTCTAAGTAAATACCCAAAAGGATGGAAAGAAAAAAGGTACTTGCACAGCAATGTTCATAGCAGTATTAATAGTCAAAAGATGAAAACAACTCAAGTATCCCTCGGCAGATGAAGAGATAAACAATTGTATATATACACAATGGAATATTCTTTAAAAATGAATGACTGTGTGATATATGCTAAAACATGAATGAACCTGAAAATATTATGCTAAGTGAAATAAATCATATAGAGAAAGACAAAAATTGTATGATTCCACTTGTATGAGGTACCTAGAATGGGCAAATTCAGAGACAGAAAGTAAAATAGAGGTTACCAGGGGTTGTGGAAAGAAGGAATGGGAAGTTACTATTTAATGAACAGAGTTTCTATTTGGGATTTTGAAAAAGTTCTAGAAATCTATAGTGGTGATGGCTATACAGAATGGTGAAAGTATTTAATGCCACTGAATTGTACACTTAAAAATGATTAAAATAGTAAATTTTGTTGTGTGTATTTTATACATTAAAAAAATCTACTGAAATAATTTTCTTGATATTCCTAGAGCAGCCCTTTGGTTCACATTAATTTTACCTCTATTACTAAAAGAAAAGAAAAAGGAGAAAAGAACCAACTATGGATACCTTTTTCTCTATTTCCTGTTTATCACTCTCTTTTTAGCTTTCCCCCTTTTCCCTCATTTTTTGAAAAATAAAATAAAATTTAATATGGATACTCAGCATTTTCCGCACTTCATGCACAATGATGTGATACATACGCACACAGAACACAAGTCTACATACACACGCATGTGCGCAGGTAAACACTTCCCAATTTAAATCTCCTTAGATTCCTGACACTGAAAACTTCACAATTCTCCTCTACTTCTTGTCTGATCTTGTCATTCATTTAAATATAAAGGAATAAGACAATAATCTTTACATGCAGTTTAAAAGTTTACCTACACACAAGAAAAGATAATCTAAAATCTAGGAGGAAAAGATAAATAAATCAAAAGGATCTCTAAATGATAGTACATAAATTATGGAGTGGCAGAGAAATGATATTCTCAGGAAAAAATGGAGCAGAGTGGAAAGTTACTTTAATCTTACCTACAGAGAACTATAAGACAATTAAATTTATTATTTTTGGAGATGATACTTGAAAGTTTCAAAAAATCATTCTGGTCTTAACTGGAAAGGATAAAAGTAATAGGAGCAATTTATCCTCATGAAGCCGAGAAAATCAGGGAAAATAAATTAGAAAACAAATTTAATATATGGAAAATTACTGATAGATCCCACATACACGGAACAAAAAGCACATAGTATGTGATATGAAAAGGCAACTGAAGCAAAGATGATAAATGATTTAGAAAGAAAAATCTATTCCTAAGTAGAAGGAAGAATGTGGAGTTGTACAAAAAAGCAGAAAGGATAGTGGCAGTGACTTTAAGTCAGTTTAGGAGTAAATTGGACTGGACTAAAATAGTAAAGGATTTTCCATTGCTAAGATATGTTTGGACAATAAGTAGGCAACACTTCTCTTGGAAATAAAATCTGATTAGGATTACAAGACAACAGATGAACAACACCTGTGATTTAGCACAGAAGTATAAAGGAGGCAATATGGACCAAACATCAAGTTGCAAGGCTGAGTACATAGGCGATAAATGCAATGTCTCAAGTCAACTAATTGGGCAGCCATGTGCAGCAAACAGGTAGAGACGAACAGTAGTCAAGCATATTCAGTCAGCAGTCCAACTTAGTGGCACAAGGCAAGTGGAGATAGGTAACAGAAGTGTTAAACAATCAGAACCTACTTATAATATTACAGGCATAGACTCGGTAGGGCAAGATCAGGCAGACAGACAGCACAGCACTTGGAAGGCCACAGTAGAGGAGAATGGTAGGAGAGCAGATAAACAATGTTGGGCAGTCTAAAAATGCTAAAAGAGCAGATGAATATGTAGTATCAGGCCATTTGCTGATGGACAAAGCACCAGTGAGTGAAGAACGCAAATCATTCAGCAGATAAGTAATGGGGGCAAAAAGTAGAGACAAAAAATCAAAGGCAGTCAAACAGGAAGACAGAACAGCAGAGAAGCGATGAGAGATCATCAGAAGCAGTTGGGTAGGGTAGTGAAAAGCTGCCAGCAGGGGAACAAAACACCATTCAGGAAAAGATGAGATTAAGAGTGAAGCAGTCTCCTGAATGGAGTGTCTTCCATCTAGGTAATAGTCATCAATAAGCTGCACATGAGAATCCACAAGAGAAATAGCACATAAATGGAGAGAGCAGATGGATCTGAACTCTATTGCCCAGGGATACGAAATGACCCTAGAACATAGATACATAACAATCCACAAGGAAATTAAACAAATGGGATAAATGGGTCCAAGCATTTTTATGATGATAAAAGAAATCAAAACACTAAAAATTATTAATCTGGAAATGGTCGGCTGGGATTGAAGTCTTCGCTTACCCCTTTCTGGAGCCCACAAAATGGGAATGTTGGGAATTTCTGCAGCAGAAAAACAGAAGAGAAAAGGGATTTCTGACTCCCAGTTTGAGGAAAGCAGGTCAAATCTAGGGCTGTACAAACTGGTTCAGGGAAATAGGAACCAGTCTGAACCTTCTCCCTTCCTCAGAATCAAGCCACTCCTGAGGTTTGGGAAAGGTTTAGGAAGCCCTCACCCCATCAATCCCCACAACCTCCCCTTTCACACTTACCTCCAGTGCAAACAGTTTCCAGCAAGGAGGTACTTGGGAAAACTCACTCTCATCTTTACACCATGGCAAAATTTCAGGATGGCCAACTAATTGTCCTTCCTGTATAGGCCAGGTTCCTGTTCAATGGGACCCCTTCCACCCTTTGTGAGTGACCAGAGGGGCCAGGTTACTAGAAACTACCTACCTCGCTGAAAGTGGATGAGAAAGGAAGCAGGGGTAGTAATAAAATAAATAGTAGTATTAGTAAATACCTTGATGATCTCATCAGTTGTCATGAATTTTAATTCCATTAAGATGCTGATGACTCTAAAAAAAAATAGTGTCTCTAGCCCAGACTTCTCTCAACTCCAGATGCACATATCTAACTGCCAGCTTAACATCTCCATTTGGATATCTAAAGGCAGTTAGAAATTTCTATGACCAAAGTAAAACTCCTGATCTTCTTCTTCAGACCTACTCTTCCCATAGTCTTCTCTATTTCAGTAAATGACAAGTCCATTCTTCTAACTACCCAAGTCAAAGTCTTGGTATCTACACAGTAGGCACTCACATTTGATTCTAACCAGTGTTAATTACTATAGGGCAACTCCTTTTCCTTACTAAATTCTCAGAAAATTCTTCTGAAATGTTCTGACTTAAATTCTCTGAACACTCTTACATACTATGAACTTTTGAATAACAGAGTAGATGCGTATACACAGTAGGTAGGAATGTTCTGAAATAGAGGTTGGCTAACCATAGCCAATAGGACAAATCTTGCCTGCGACTTGTTTTTTGCATGCCCTGCAATCTAATGTTAATCTTCAAATGTTTAGATGATTAAAAAAAACTCAAAAGAAGAGTAATACTTCATGACACGTGAAAATTATGAGAAAGCCAATTTTAGTGTTCATAAATAAAGTTTTATTGGTGGCACAGCAGGGCCCATTTATTGATATCATCATATAGCAGCTTCTGTGACAGGCTGGCATAGTTAAGTAGTTATGATAGAGACTATAAAGCCCACAAAGCCTAAACTATTTATTATCTCTAAATATTTACTTCCTCTAGAGAATAAGTTTCCTGATCCCTCTTCTAAGGTATCTTATATTTAGAAGGCAAACAGTAACAACTGAAGTTTGAACAAAGTTAAACTAGAGCATTATTTTTAATATTGCTGCTACTATTGCACAAGATACACCCATGAGGGAAGGTGCATTTATATTAGGATTGGCTTTCAGTATTATATAAAAGCAGATCTCTCATTCCTCTAATTATTAATATTTAATACTGATGGTGATATTCATTCATCACCCCACAGAGCAGTCCCATCTTAAGGGACAGGATACAGTATAGGTAAGCCTTGAAAAATACTAAAAAGGAAATATATGAGAAAGGGAAGTAAATAGGACCCACAAAGAGAACTCATATCAAAGTATGCATATCACATAATTAGCCAAACCTCTAAATATCATGTTTAACAACAGTGGGAAATTAGTATAATGTGAATCTCTTTGAATCTCATCAATAGGGTTATACTAAAGTGTCTTCTTTTATAATTTAGGTCTCCTATAAATTACAATGTTGAATCTTTGAGAGTGTGAGAAACATTATGATAAGATCGCATTTTTTTATGGCCATGCCGCACAGCATGTGGGGTCTTAGTTCCCTGAACAAAGATCTAACCCGTACCCGCTGCATTGGAAGTGGGGAGTCTTAATCACTGGACTACCAGGGAAGTCCCATTTTTATACAATATTCAATACTAAGTTATTTTGTCATTGCTTCAAATTTGTAGAAAAGCATTTAAAAGCACTTAAAAAATTTTTTAAACTATTCAAAATCATCTCTTAATCAAAACTGACCTTTCTTCTCCTCTTATAAAGTTTCACCCTGAGGATTATTACATGCAAGAGTAGTATATCATATGCTGCAATCAAACTTACAGGAAGGAGTGAAGAGGTGGGGGACAAACACTTAAATTACCCCAATGACTTTCATCACTATAATGCTATCTTCACAGAACATTATAATATATTGCCTCTTATTAACTGGTCCTTCCAGTGCAACCAATTGCTTCTTCTGCATTGTTGCCTTTGATATTTGATGTCTGTGTCTCTCTCTCTGAGAAACTGGTAACAGTTCATTCTCAAATGTCATACTTCCAACAACTTTACTGCTTCTATCTTCTCATCACCTTTTTAAAGGAACTTGGATTCTTCCTGTAAATTCTCAGTTGTGTGCCTGTTATTAAGATTTTCTGAAATGGTTACTCCCTCTGTTGGATATTCGTCTGCCAGTCTTTAATAGCAGCTATGGTCTTTCCAAATTCCAGTATGAGGAAATAACACTCATAAAATTACGAGAATAATTGCAAAAATTTATTTTGTTATTTGAGTCCATTTTCTTACTCCCTATTAGTTTCTTTTTAGGCATGGCAATAACATGAAGTCACAGATATTCTGCTCTAATTCAGTGATAGAATTCTAAGAAGCTCAGAGGACTTGACAAATATAAGTCATTGTACTACATTTTGTGTGAAAAGCGACATTAAGTCTGTTTCATGGATGAAGATCTAATAAAGGAAGATGAATTCACATTCTTGATTTCAGAAAATAAGAAAGGAAATTTCTGAAATCTTCTTTCCTGAAACTATATCTCTAGATAAACACACTTTCAGTATTTTATATCAATATTTGCAAAATATTTAATGATGTTTTCTTGTCACTGTCTTAGCATACATTTTATAGAACTATCCTAGTATGCCGGCCTCTGTTCATTTTGTAGATTGTAGATTGTAGGTGGTGAGTTGGGAGTAGATTGTAAAATGGTGAGTTGGAACACTGATGTCAAGGTTTTATGTCTCTGATAAATTCAAGGTAAAAATAAACATTTAGCATGTCATCTCTGCTGCTTTTTCCTTTCCCACAACTATTCTATTGTATACCTTAGGTCCCATCTTATGCGATTTTTTCCCCAGAGAAAAATTCTTTCAATACTTACTCAACCATTATCTTCTTCCTTTGTAAGCTAAAGTTCTTTCTATTTAGATTATTGGTAATAATAGGAAATATTTGTGTAGTAAACAAACGCTGCTTTTGGTGTTTTACTTACATTAACCCACTTAATATAACTACCCTATGAGGTAGGTACTCTTATTTTCTCCATTTTACACACAAGAAAACTGAATAAAGCAAGTTGTGAAAGGTTACACGCTAGTTAAGAGGTGAATCTAGGATTTAAATTCAAGTAGTCTGAGCTCTTAACCACTATGTAATGCTGCCTCACAAACAGTTATATGAGCAATGCTACTTTTCTAGTGAAAGCTTTAATTAGACATAGAATTTACCATAAAAAGTATGTTTGTACTCATGCTTACTGATATGATTGATCTCTTTTCCCCATCAGGACCCCCCTAAAAGCTGAGAATGTTCTGATGCAGAATAAGCATGCAATTAAGAAATGTACTTAAGGGAAAAATGAAGATAGGATTTCATTTATGGGTTCTTCATATATGAAACGTTTCTTTTTGCCTTATGCTTGAAATTCCTAAATCCCCACCTCAAAGAGCAATGTTCGCTTCACTCTGCAGTGCTGCTATGTGGAATAAGGGCCTAACAACATGATTTTTAAATGCAACGTCACCTATTGCTCTAATCACCTAAATGGTCTAATGTTAACCAGTTACTTTTCAACTGGGATAATTATACTAAGGAGCTTTTCCTTATAATGTATAAATAAAACAGAGGGTAAATGTCTTGGGTAAGGGGGCAGATTTGGACTTTCAAGTAATTAGAATTACATAACAAGGGACTCTCACATGAAAGAATATGCAATTGAGGCGTTCACACAAGGGCTGGGAATGATAAAAGGGTCATGTTAGGACTTTTAACACAATGGCTTTTGAATTCTCCTCAAACTCTTAAGGTACTGTGATTTCTCTATTATTATATAGTAATTTTATATAAAACCTTAGGCCAACTCAAGGATAAGGCACACCACTGACAAAAATCTATGATAAAAAAAATTTCTCGATGTCTTGATTATAAGATACATGCTATGTGCTAAGTTGTTCAGTCATATCCAACTCATGGCCCCCTGGACTTTAGCTCGCTAAGCTCCTCTGTCCATGGAATTTCCCAGGCGAGAATACTAGAATGGGTTACCATTTCCTTCTCCAGGGGATCTTCTGGACCCAGGGATTCAACCTGAGTCTCTCAGGTCTCCTGCATTGGCAGGAGGGTTCTTTATCACTGGCACCACTTGGGAAACCCTGGATTATAGGTATTGACTGAAAAGGTTTCTGGACTACAAAACTGGAACTTGGTGCTTCACAGCAGTTTAAATTTTACATACAAATAATGGTACTAGGTTTGTAGCTTACATTGGGATTTGAAAGAACAAAACAAAAACCAGGGCATAGAAACAATCTTCAAAAATACGAAGTTAGTCTTACTGGGGAATGTACATTTGAGTAAGTGCCAGTTTTCAAAAGGATCTACTTTTAGAAAGCCTTGATGACATGATTTTATGGCATGTATTTGTTGATAGTTGTCCTATGAATTTTGGCTTCTAAGGAATCTCTGTTGCTGTTTTTCATCTCCAGAGATAGTACAACTCTAGCTGTTCTAAGAAAGAGATTAAAATAACATAGTTCCAGTTTATCCATCCTTCTTTGTAAAGCGAATCCTCTGCTCTAGCCAGGAAGATTTTCTTAATTTTATCTTTCTCATAGCTTGATCATACATTCCCCTTTCTTTCTTACTCCCATCGGTAATGTCTTCTCTCTGAATCTAAGTTATATTTCTCTCCTTCAATTTTAGCTTAAACTCTACTTGTACAAAAATTTTACTGATTGCTCACTTCTCTCTTAATCTTTCCCTATAAAGAATTTTTTTGGTTTAAATTGGCTCAACATTTCTAGTACTGTTTATATCGCTTTGATTTGTCAGGCGACTATTTTAGGATTACACGTAGCTTAGCGTTTATTTAATAAAGCACAAAATGCTTGATAAACACTTGTTAAATTGAACAAAGACTCTAAATGTTTTTTAGCAAACTGGTAGGTCATAAATGTGCCTAAGCTCTAAGATATATACCACTCAAAATTGGATAATGCACAATAAATATAAACTCCAGATAAAAAAGACTATTACTAACAAATATCCTGAATGCTACATATTTGGGACATTTCAAGCCATATTCCAAAAATTTTAAACTCACAAAGGAACAAAATAAGTAGATTCAGACAGGATATCAGGAGAGGTACTTAATGCAATTACTCATAATCCACATATAATATAAACTATAGACATTCTTATTCTCAGTCATTTGCCCATGCCCTAAATTAGTAGTGAGAAAATGTTGACTAACATCCTTAATTTTTAGACATATCCATCAGGTATGTTAATAGCTAACAGCAGGTATCAGATTGCAATGATTAGCAGCAGAAATACTTGGGATTATCACATTAAATTAGAGGTAATAGGTAATATTATTAATTAAATGTGGAAGAAAAAGGTAAAGGAAATAAAGAACATTTAATGAGGATCTACAAAGATGCCAGGCTTTACATGAAATCCTTTTACATGCATTATTGTCACTTACTAGTTTGGATAACCCTGGGCAAGTATATTAATTGATTTGCCCCAGTTTCTCCATATTTAAAATAGATACAGCTCTAGTTAGTATCTGCCTCATATGGTTGAAGACTAAATGAATTAAAATTAAATGAGTTTAAAATAGCTCCTGACACATAGTAAGTGCTATATATATTTGCTAATTATTATCATTGACTACTTTTATTATCTCAGTTATTAGAAGAAACAACCTGGAGAGGTATGCATTAGCTGAGTGTATGAGTAAACTTAAGTTTGAACAGTTTAATTTGTTTTAACTTCATAATTAGTGGTAGAAATAAGAGTCAAATTCAGGTCTGTCTGACTCTACAGTGTTAGTATCATATATATATATATTTATATATATAATATGAGAAAGGTACATTATATCCCAACATATTTAGACAAAGGTAAGACATGTAAACATATTTCTCACAA
>SJYT01015607.1:232324-243422 GCA_006410635.1 Cephalophus harveyi | reverse complement strand
TTATACATCCTTAATTATACTTTTACTTTTAAGAATAATGAAAGATTCTTCATGTAATAATATCTATTTTGGATATATAAACTTTTAAGTGATAGTGGAACATGAAGATATAATACTTTGTATATCAATGAGTTCTTATGTTCTATATAACTACAAATTTCTATTACTTCCATTTCACCAATGTCAACAGATTATCCAACCCTTATCAGTTCACAGAAAACACAATCTATTACTAAAAAATAAGCTTTTTATATCAAATAAAACCTGTCTCTTATACACATCTTATAATAGGTACTTTACTTTAGTTACAACAATTTTAGAATTACAAAATAAATTTTCATACAGTTCTATAGTATCAGTATATGATATTTTAGGGAAATAATCTTTTCTAGAGAATATTGATATGCACTTGAAAGCAACTATGTAATTTAAATGACCTGCAGTAGTGATCAAAGTTTCTTTCAAAAACAGAAATTACTGGACATGATGCTTTGCTATGCTTCTGCTATAATGTAAAAGAGTTCTTCTGATCTTTAAAATGTTGAGTATTTACTATAAGGTGGTACTTTTAAATGTAAATTTTCATGAGTAACAAATTAAGAATAATTAACTCAGTAACTCAGGTCAATTATGTCTCTTTCCTTTTATTTACACAGTATTTTTGTTTTTTAAGCATTAAAATATAAGAAATGATAATGACCACATACAATGATAGCTGTTATAGTATAAGTAAGTGAAGTCGCTCAGTCGCGTCCGACTCTTTGTGACCCCATGGACTGTAGCCCACCAGGCTTCTCCGTCCATGGAATTTCTCCAGGCAAGAATACTGTAGTGGGTTACCATTTCCTTCTCCAGGGGATCCTCCTGACCCAGGGATAGAACCTGGGTCACCCACATTGGAGGCAGATGCTTAAAATTATGAAATATATAAATATTTGTAGAAAGGCTTCAGAGAAGGCAATGGCACCCCACTCCAGTACTCTTGCCTGGTAAATCCCATGGATGGAGGAGCCTTGTAGGCTGCAGTCCATGGGGTCGCTAAGAGTCGCATATGACTGAGCGACTCTTAGCGACACTTTCACTTTTCACTTTCATGCATTGGAGAAGGAAATGGCAACCTACTCCAGTGTTCTTGCCTGGAGAATCCCAGGGACGGGGAGCCTGGTGGGCTGCCGTCTCTGGGGTCGCACAGAGTCGGACACGACTGAAGTGACTTAGCATTATGACTGAGCGACTCTTAGCGACACTTTCACTTTTCACTTTCATGCATTGGAGAAGGAAATGGCAACCTACTCCAGTGTTCTTGCCTGGAGAATCCCAGGGACGGGGAGCCTGGTGGGCTGCCGTCTCTGGGGTCGCACAGAGTCGGACACGACTGAAGTGACTTAGCAGCAGCAGCAGAAAGGCTTAGATAGCAATCTTTTCCAAATAAACATAAACATTTTAAGATATAAACAAAATATATGTTGTGAAGTTCATAATCTTTTCCTAGAAATTCATCCTTTGTACCAGATTATTTTATCACTGTCAGAGTTAGTCATTTTGCCAGGTGCCTCTTCACTTACAAAATGAACCATAAAAACCCTTTTAAATGAATAACTTTTACATCAAATTTATAATTTCCTGACATTTTGTAATTCCTCCTTTAGTCTGATTACTTCAAAATGACAAACCTGATCAGGACACTTTTTAGGAGGTACTACTAAGAAAAATCAGAGAAGGCAATGGCACCCCACTCCAGTACTCTTGCCTGGAAAATCCCATGGACAGAAAAGCCTGGAAGGCTGCAGTCCATGGAGTCGCTGAGGGTCGGACACGACTGAGTGACTTCACTTTCACTTTTCACTTTCATGCATTGGAGAAGGAAATGGCAACCCTCTCCAGTGTTCTTGCCTGGAGAATCCCAGGGATGGGGGAGCCTGGTGGGCTGCTGTCTATGGGGTCGCACAGAGTCGGACACGACTGAAGTGACTTAGCAGCAGCAGCAGCACTAAGAAAAATATTTAAGACTGAAACAATGTTTAACAAATCCAATAATTTGATCAATTTTAAAGTTCAAAATTTTATATATTATCTATATGAGGGATCTTTTATTTTTATTATTCTATATTGTCTACTGAGACAATGGGGCAATACACTTTACTGTGGAAAAAAAGTGTTCTTTCCTTGCTCATTCTAAGATTAAACATTTAAGAAATGAAACTAACATTATTTCAAATTACTAAAGAACAAATGGTAAAAATAAATTTAAAAAGTCAGCTAAAAACATGAATAAAGATGACTAATTTTCATCTAACAGACCAGAGGTTGGCAAACTTTTTCTGCAAAGGATCAGACAGTAAATAATTTAGGCTTTGCAGGCTTATATGGTTTTCATTCAACTATTCTGTTCTGCTATCATAGCCATAGGCAATAGGTCAATGAAGGAGTATGACTATGTTCCAATAAAATTTCACTTATGGACACTGAAATACAAATTTCAAATGGCTCTCATATGTCACAAAATATCATTTTCCTTTTGATTTCTTTCAGTCATTAGATGACTGAAAGAAATCAAAATATGCTCTTAGTTCACAACTCATACAGAAAAAATACAACAGGCTGAATTTGGCCTTCGGGCCATAGTTTGCTGACCCATGCGATAGACTGAGTTGAGAATAGGGATCGTGTCTTACTCATTTTTTAACCCTAGCACCCAGCATGGCATAAGACACATATCAAGGATTAAAAACAAAAAATCTGATAAATGAATAAATAAATGAGACTTAAGAAGCATGCTAGGATTTTAATTAACTCTTTAATTCATAATCATAATAATATATTACTATACAACCCTTTACTCTGGTGTAGCTAAGTACTATGAAAGCGCTAAAACTTAATTTTACCTAACAAATATTAAACAGTGTAATATTTTCTAATTTACCAAAATATAATATCAAATATTTCTTTGTAATCATATAGATGTTCTTTTTAAAATAAATGTTTCTTAATCTTTTATTTTCTTCTAGACTTTAATTCTAAAAGACCTTCACTTTACCTCATTTATACATCCTTAATTATACTTTTACTTTTAAGAATAATGAAAGATTCTTCATGTAATAATATCTATTTTGGATATATAAACTTTTAAGTGATAGTGGAACATGAAGATATAATACTTTGTATATCAATGAGTTCTTATGTTCTATATAACTACAAATTTCTATTACTTCCATTTCACCAATGTCAACAGATTATCCAACCCTTATCAGTTCACAGAAAACACAATCTATTACTAAAAAATAAGCTTTTTATATCAAATAAAACTCTAAAAAGTTGTACAGTAGGGATTATTATGTTGCTATATGTAAGCTTTGATAATATCTCATGTTTAGAGGAAGGGAGGGGACCAGCAGGCATGTGACTATCAGATGAACCACATTCTAAGATATGGTGCCAAAATAATAAAGGACCTCTCAATTTCTGATATAATGCCATATACAAGGTAATGGAAAGACACAGACTCTTGTCAACAGAAAAAAAAAAAAAAAAAAAGTTGGGGACTAAATCTATATGAGAATGATAGAATTTCAAGACCTCTGGTTTATATGGAGATAGAAAAGATAAAATATGAAGCTTACTACATCAAAATATTTAAAAATTTAACAAGATCACAAAGTCTGCATGGATAATACTTCACTATTTGACTGTTTTTGTCCATTTGATATTTATATATAAAAAAATATCACAGATTTGTCCACTTTGGTAGTTATGCAATAACTAATTTAAAAAATTAACCTTTTATTAACTAAAAGATAAAAATATCTTTTAGCATTCTTAGCAAAAATAGTTCTCATTGAATCCTCACAGCTACCCTGGTAGACAGGCACATTCATTTCCCTCACTTTATTGGAAACTGAGGCACAGAATGATTTAATGACCAGTGTATGGTCACTGCGTCGTAAGTAGCAGAGCCAGAATTTAAAAGTGTGAATTTGCAACCCAGTGTTCTGGAATAAACTTGAAACTCCAGGGAATACAAAATACTTTGTGATGAAAATTATTTTCTCATAATTAAAAATAATACTGTTAACTGTTTATGAATGAATTCTATGGTAACTTTTTTCTACTTTTATGATATAAAAATAATATTATAAAAATATCAAACCATTACATAAACAATAGGGATATATAAAACCAAAGTTATTTACTTAAAACACTTAACACAACACTCAAACTTCAAAAATTAAGTTCTTCACATATGTAGGTGATTTTCTCACAAACAAAACATAAACACACCTCTAGAGGAGATGGCTTACCTCCAATTTTATCTTTTTAAGTTAGTCTCACAGTTTAAAAGAAATGAAAAAATTGGCCAAAGGATCATTTCCCCTAAGGACTCAAGAGCTATGTAGGAATGACTTCCTTTTTTTCTTTTCTTTAAAAATTAATTTATTTATTTTAGTTGGAGGCTTATTTACAATATTGTAGTGGTTTTTGCCATAGATTGACATGAATCAGCCATGAGTGTACATGTGTCCCCCATTCTGAACACCCCTCCCACCTTTTTTAAGTACTGGAAGCTAACAATCTTCCAATACAACTCTATTCTGATTGCTTTAAAAACAAAACCATTATATTTATAAGCATAGTTATAAAAATATTTCCAAAATTTCTGGGATTTTTACATAGGAAAATAGAAATTATTTTACAATCTGTTAAAACAATTTACATTTTCACATACTAGAGCAGTGGTACCCAAAGTCTGGAAGCATGGTTTATGGGCCAGCAACACGTGCATTACCTGGGGCCTTACCAGAAACACAAATTCTTGGGACCCACTGCAGATTTACTGAATCAGAAACACTGTGGGTAGGATGCAGCAATCTGTTTTACCTTTGATGGGAGTACAGGCTAAAGTTTGAAAACTCATATATTAGAGTAAGTAGGACAATAATTATTTAATAGGTACAGAGCAAAAATATCTTGCTGTGGATAAGACAGTAGACACAATGGGATACTGACTTGAAATTTTTTTAAAAAGAAACAAAATAAAACAGCTAACAGTAAGTTGAAATTCAGCAAGAAACAGTTTTTGAAAAGTGAGTGAAACAATGTCTAAGTATGAACGTAAGTCTGCATATGACTCTAAAGTTACAGCTGAAGTTTCTGGCTGCTTTAAAAACAAAGACTTTTCTCCTTGTATCACTGAGCGCTGTCTATTCTTCATTCTTTCCTTTTTCTTTTTTTTTTCCTGTGCAAGGTTGAAGGTGATTCTTAAGGCATAGTCTAGATACTAATTTTGCTTCTTGGCTTATTAAATTCTGCATTTAAATTCACCTTTAAAATTATGTAATATATAACTTTCTCATTAAATACTATAAAATTGGTCTAAATATGCTATTAGAGTCATTCTACTTGAGACCAATGACAAGGGTATCTAAAGAAAAAAGGCATCAAATACATTTTGAATTACACTAACACAGCACATCAGACCAGATGCCATGCTGAGTCAGAGTTCTGCTATCACTTCCTTTAGCAATATATGCCTGAAATTCAGCCGATACCACAGACCATTGAGCAAATGCAAGATTACCTTCTGGACCAATTCAATTTTCCTCATTTTAGATAGTATCTAGTTTAAGTCAAAGAAAAGAAGTCAAGAAATTATTTTTTTAAAATGTAAATATTCAACCACTGCAAAATGTTCCCATTCTTAGAACCACAGATGTCGTTTCTGTCTAGCAAAATTACAAAAATCATACAAAAAAATTAAAAGGATTAAAAATCACATGAATAGTCTACTTCTTGAATATCAGAAAAGTATATACTGTCTCACCTCTGGAGTGACATCTCGTGGTGCAAACCCTGTTCCTCCAGTTGTTAATATCAAATTAAGTTCCTTTTCATCACACCAATCTATCAGGGTTTCCTGAAAGAAAACGATAATATTGTCACATGCAGAAGGGTTTGCTTGCCTACTCAAAACATTCGCATACTGGAATACTTTGTATTCAGTGAGGAAACAGATTCAATACTCATGAGAAAAATCTGAAGTTTGGGGTATTTATTTTATTGATCATAGAAAATGAAGATACAATCATCGAATTCTTGAAAGTAAATGAAACACAGTGAACAGCATAAATATTTTATAATTAATGCTCATTATGCCTTTAAATAGGATGTCTGAAGATATTTTCAGTCATTCAAAATATATTTGGGTTAAAAAAATTGAGCACTATGTGTTAATTAAATGATCTCACTATTTAATAAGTATAGCAATCCTGTCAGGTAAATATTCATACTTCAATTTTACATTTAAGGAATCACTCATTCATTTTTTTTTTTTTAATTAATGGACTCAGAGAAATCAAGAAATGTACTTGCTCATGGGCTCACAAACTAAAAGGGGAAATATTTAGAATTTAAACTTAGATCTGTTGGACTATCAAGACATGTGCCTCTATATTCTGCCTGTGATTGACTCAATATTTTTCTTTTTCTTTTGGCTAGTTTCAAGTTGTTTAAGAAAGTTTTACATTCTTGAGAATTTATTTTACATAGTTACCCTAAAGGAAAGGTGTAGGAATAAATGATTGCTTAAAGTTACCTTTTTCCCCACACCAACACTATGACACTTAGTTGAGATTAGAGTTACATACCACAAAATTTTGCAGTTGGTAGAGACCTTGGTAGATTTGCCTCTTCAATTTACAGATAAGACAACTGATGTGCAATATAGTTAAATAATTTACTCAAAGTTACCTGGTTAATTTTGTAAAGAATAGGACAAGGATTTCTGCTATAGAGGATCTCTCTTTCTATTGCTAGTTCTATTCATCCATCCTACATTTTAACTATGAGTTGTTCATTTAAATTGTAATTAAATACTTGCTTTGTTATTTTACTATTTCATTTCCTTTATACAATCCAATTACAAAATTTAATAATACAATTATATCATTTATGTGTTGATAATCAGATGTGAAACACCAGTAACAGGCTGATAAAGTGTTAGTCGCTCAGTTGTGTCCGACTCTGCGACCCCATGGACTGCAACCCCCAGGCACCTCTGTCCATGGAATTCTCCAGGCAAGAATACTGGAGTAGGTAGCCATTCTCTTCTCCATGGAATCTTCCTGACTCAGGGATCAAAGCTGAGTTTCCTGCACTGCAGGCAGATTCTTTACTGTCTGAGCCACCAGGGAAGCCCTAACAGACTGATATACATATACATATGTGTGTGTATATATACATACATACATATATAAAAGTAAATAAGTAAGGCTGATACTTATATGTAAAATACAATGTTCTCAGTTCTCAAATTCATTGGTAACCCAAAATGCAGGATAATTATTCAGAAGGACAATTCAAGATTTTTAAATGATTTTTTTCCTATTCTCATACCCCTGATATAGTTATAATTTTGTTCTGAGGAAAGCTCACACACAAATTATCAATGGTTATTGTAATAAAGGTGATTATGTGGTAATTTCATAAATCAAAGTATTTATTTAAGAATTAGAAAAGCAAAAATACTCATCATTCCAGTGTACAACTAAAATTGAGAATATGTTCAAGTATTTGAAAAGTAATATTTTGTTGTCCAAAGTAGTTGTGTGATGTACAAGTTTCAACTAAACAAAAATTTTATTAGGACTTTGGACTTTTTAAGAGAAACTAGCACTGCAGTACTCTTGCCTGGAAAATCCCATGTACGGAGGAGCCTGGTAGGCTGCAGTCCATTGGTCACGAAGAGTCAGACACAACTGAGCAACTTCACTATCACTTTTCACTTTCATGCATTGGAGAAGGAAATGGCAACCCACTCCAGTGTTCTTGCCTGGAAAATCCCAGGGACGGGGGAGTCTGGTGGGCTGCCGTCTATGGGATCGCACAGAGTGGGCCATGACTGAAGCGACTTAAAAGCAGCAGCAGCAGCAGCAATCTTATCATTCATGCAACTGGTCTCCAAAACAGAAGGATTTCTTGTCAATCATTAACAGAGAATATCAATATTCCAGGCATCTAGTAGTGATTTACTTATTTAACATATCAATTCATTTATTTAACAAGAGAATATTTCAGGGCATACTTTTATTCAGGCACTTCATTAGATAACAGGTTTGCAAAGATGAATAAGCTATAATCCCTGGTCTAAAGGGTTCGGTTAGAGTTGCTCTGAGTCTGCAGTTGTGAAGAATTTTGCTACTAAAAGTATCACCTGTTTCACTGAAAGCTTGCTAGAAATATAGAATTGCAGGTCCCATCCAAGACCTACTGATTTAAGATCTGCATTTTTAGAAATACTCCTCAAAATGCTATTTGCACATTAAACTGGACTAAACCATGCTTTCTAACCATGTACCACTCAGAATATTGTGAATCTTTTCTTCTATCATGTTAGATCACCTGAAAGAGATTTATCTCATCACATTTTTCTCTGCACCTAAAAGATACCTTTCATTTTGAAATATACTTTAATATTTGGCTACTACCAGGTAGAAAGTCATTGAGGATTTCTACATTAAACATCATTATGAAAAATTCCTCTGCAGCTGCTGCAAAATTGAAGCTGAAGGCATTTTCTATTTTTAATAATTATTTTCCATTAAGTGAAAGGTGTTTCTTTAAAAACTTACTGCCTTGAACTTACAGGTTAGCATAGTAGAATCGAGTTGCATCAAAGAATTTCTGCCTCTCCATATCTAACAAGAAGGAACAAAAAGAGTAAAAACTAGAGGGAAAAAAACTTCCACCAGCAATGATCATATGGGAAAAAACATATAGCTCTATGTCATAAATCTCAAAAGTTGTGGTTAATGACAGAAATAAAATGTGTTTGAGACAGACAGGCTGAGATTCCTAATTCTACTCGGGCTCCCGAAAGTCATAATGGCGACCAAAATCATAAAAATTCTCACTAGTAACTTCAAATCAAGAGAGATGTAAATTGAAAGAAATGATTTTTTTTCATCTTAAAAGCAGCTGCTGAGAGAAACAAATGAAATGAGCCGTGAAATCTCTGTGATCAGTTTGAATGTTCCAGGAACAAATGCACACTGAATCAGGGAACTAATCTGAATCTGAGTAATCTATTGTTTAGTCACTAAGTGATGAACAGCTTTTTGTGACTCCATGAACAGTAGCATGCAGGCTCCTCTGTTCTCCACTCTCTCCTACAACTTGCTCAAATTCATGTCCACTGAGTCGGTAGTACCATCTAACCGTCTCATCCTCTGCCACACCGTTTTCCTTTTGCCTCCAATCTTTCCCAACATCGGCTTCCCTAGTGGCTCACTGGTAAAGAATATGCCTGCGATGCAGGAGACCTGGGTTTGATCCCTGGGGTGGGGAGATTCCCTGGAGAAGGGAAAGGATACCCACTCCAGTATTCTGGCCTGGAGAATTCCATAGTCCATGGGTTGCAAAGAGTCAGACGTGACTGAGCAACTTTCATTTTCACTTTCCAATCTTTCCCAACATCAGGGTCATTTCCAATAGCCAGCTCTTTGCATCAGATGGCCATTGCAGTGTTGGCTTCAGCATCAGCACTTCCAGTGAATATTCAGGGTTGATTTCCGTAAGGACTGACTGGTTTGATCTCCTTGTAGTCCACAGGACTCTCAAGAGTCTTCTCCAGCACCACAGTTCAAAAGCATCAATTCTTTGGCACTCAGCCTTCATTATAGACCAACTTACTCCTTACATGATTACTGGAAAAACCACAGCTTTGTCTATACAGAACTTTGTCGAAAAAGTTATGTCTCTGCTTTATAATACATTCTCTAGGTTTGTCATAGCTTTTCTTCCAAGGAGCAAGCATCTTTTAATTTCATGGCTGCAGTCACTGTCCATTGTACACAGTGACTTTGGAGCAACTGTCACTGCTTCCATTTTTTTCCTCTTCTATTTGCAACAAAGTGATGGGACCAGATGCCATGATCTTAGTTTTTTGAATATTGAGCTTCAAGCCAGCTTGTTCACTCTCCTCCTTCACCCTCATCAAGAGACTCTTTAGTTTCTCTTCACATTCAGCCATTAGAGTGATATTATCTGCATATTTGAGTTTGTTGATATTTCTCCCAGCAATCTTGATTCCAGCTTGTGATTCATTCAGCTCGGCATTTCACTTGATATACTCTGCATACAAATTAAACAGCAAGGTGACAATATAAATCCTTGTTGCACTCCTTTCCCAATTTTGAACCAGTCCATTTTTTCAGTCTGGTTCTAACTGTTGCTTCTTGACCCACATGCAGGTTTCTCAGGAGACAGGTAGGGTTGTCCGGT
Organism: Cephalophus harveyi; assembly: GCA_006410635.1. Lineage (NCBI taxonomy): Eukaryota > Metazoa > Chordata > Mammalia > Artiodactyla > Bovidae > Cephalophus > Cephalophus harveyi. The sequence goes on along the minus strand of SJYT01015607.1, from coordinate 233,147 downwards.
ACTCTCTCTTTAAGAATTTTCCACAGTGATCCACACAGTCAAATGCTCTGGTGTTTCATACCCCTTCATGGATCACAGCTTTGTTGTGGCAAATGGGCTTGCATAACTCAACGAAGCTATGGGCCATACCATGAAGGGTCACCCAAGACAGACGGTAATAATGAAGAGTTCTGACAAAACATGGTCCAATGGAGAAAGAAATGGCAACCGACTCCAGTATTCTTGCCTGGAAAACCCCATGGATGGTATGAAACCTAATGATATCCTAACATAATAGTAAATTAAACCCTTATTTAGGTACAAAAACTCTATTACTGGACATTTAATAAAATCTCACAGAGAAAAAAAGGCAATTCCAACAAAGATGGTATGTAGTCTCTGGTTGCTCACTTCCTCTATTTTTCTTTGTGCAAGTCTGTCCAGATCTGATATAGTCTCTAGGTTTGTCATAGCAATGGTTTATGAAATAAGCTCATATTGAGGACTGGGTGTTGTTCAAGAAGGTTTTTTTTTTTTTTGATAACCATATAATAAATAGAAATTTGAAGGCATGTAGAAGGAAATGGCAACCCACTCCAGTGTTCTTGCCTGGAGAATCCCAGGGACAGAGGAGCCTGGTGGGCTGCCGTCTATGGGGTCGCACAGAGTCAGACACAACTGAAGTGACTTAGCAGCAGCAGCAGCAGAAGGTAGTTATAAGGAAATATAACAGTGCTAACATCCTTATCTTTCAACTTTGTCTAAGGTTTAAAAAGTTAAAACTATGACTATAAGCTATTAATGATTTTCTTATTTATTTTTTAACTTTAGAGATCTCGGTTTA
>SJYT01015607.1:201847-228698 GCA_006410635.1 Cephalophus harveyi | reverse complement strand
GAAGATATTACTTTTAAAATATTAACAAATGGGTTCAAAACCCACTAAAACTCTTCAAATAGAAAAGTTGTAAATGGGTTAAAATTTTGTTTCCTAGATTTTTTTTAAGGTATGCAGTTACTAGTTTATTTAAGTGACACAGTATCATTTCCATTACCAAGGAGCTTAATGTGAACAATTTTAATTATCCAAGTATCTTAAGCATGTCTTAATACTGTAGGAAATTTTTCCTAAGATATTCTTTCATATTTTTTTCCACAAATTGTTTTCTGAATTGCTTTAACTTCTCATTTATTTTTCCAAGCCGATTCTCCCATTATGTCTATTTTAGTATCACCATCCCTGGTGGCTCAGATGATAAAGAATCTGCCTGCAATGCGGGAGAGCTGGGTTTGATCCTTATGTCAGGAGGTATACTCCAGTATTCTTGCCTGGAGAATTCTATGGATAGAGGAGCCTGGCAAGCTACAATCCATGGGGTTGCAAAGAGTCAGACACTATTGAGTGACTAACACACACAGTATCTTCTTATCTGTATGTATGTATTATCTGGACTTAATATCTCTTTCTCTGGTCGTTTTTGGCTTTGCCATCTACTTCAAACCATTTTAAAGTTAATATTCTAAAATATATTTCCCTAAAACCTTTTGTAAGTAACTTTTCTTCATTGAAGAACATACTTTCTAAATATCTGTTAATATAGCTGAAGCTTTTACCAAGTTCTTTAAGAAGTAAATGCAAACAATAGCAACAGCACAGCAAGTGATTAAAATGAGAAGTATAAGTGCCTGGGATATTTGGGTGGGGGGGTGTAGAGATAAAAAGCAAGCAGGTGACTTTATCCAAGGAGTATTCATCCATTATTTTTCATACATTCCTATTTTTCATTTGCATATATATGAAAACTAATATTTTGTTGTATTTTAAATTATAACTTGTTCTTTTCATACACCCACAAGAAAATCTACCCAGGTGCCATTTCAGGCTCATTGTATCTTTGGCTCACAAGAAAGTGAGGGCTGTTCTTTTACTCAAGTCATCTAATTCTTAACTCCTGGACCAATTTCAGTTTATTTCTATTCATTTAGATACCAAATACTATTGTTTTCAACAAATACTGTATGTACTACATATAAAGACATGTTAAAGAATGCAAATGATTACAGTTCTAACCATTGTTGATATTAATGTAAGATATTGTAGTGACTGTATTAAATTGCTAAGGAAAGCAGCTTACTATTATTTATGATAATCATTTTCTTGCACTTTATTAAATGTGTTTTATCAACATGATTTTTCCCAACTTTAACAAGATAATAGTATATTAAACCTCTCACTGATGAAAGAAATATAAATGAGAAGATGCAACTACATCACATGCCAAATTATTCAAGTATAATTAATTTGTGCTTGGGTATCGCCAGTGTACTGTTCGGAATGAAGGTAACCTGGGTCCACATTCTGCTATCATCACAATAGTGCAGAACACTGTATTATGATGAGAAATTAGTAACCTGAGTTGCTTCAGAGAATAGCAAGTATTTGCTCCTAAAGATGGAATCACACTGACGCAAGTTAAGCACTTGGCATAGTAGGGGCTGAATAAGTGATTATTTTTTGTTATTTTTCAATGGTATTATTTTTGTCAGTTACACTGTCTACGTATGGAGTTTTTCCACAACAGTAATCACCTTAGAAGATCTAAGTAGAGTTCAGGGTTCATGGTAATCTTTTTAGCACAAACTCTTATAGGTCAAACATTGAAATGACATTTTTTTAAAAGGAAGATAAATAGTAAAAGAGAATAATTGAATGATTTATGGACCTAAGTGGATTTAAGAAAGAAGTCTTTTGACCTATTTCTCCTATTTTCCCTAAGGCCTTAACTGAGTTTAAGAGCCATATCTTATGCATATTTGTACTCATTGATCTTAATAGGTGACCTGAATAAATGGCAGATGATTCTGCCAACGGAAAGCTTTTCTTAAGATGACTGAACCTCAGAAAGGACAATGAAATAATTAAAACTAAATAATAGTAAGTCAAACATATTATCTCAAGATGACTTCAATAGGAATCCTTAGGAATCAACCTAATATAAGAAATGCAATTACAGGCTTTCTCCAATCAGTCAAATATTTGCTACCTAGGAGAAGAGAATGGCTGAAGTATGGAAAACAAACCACAAAAGTCTCCCTCAAAATTTCTCTTAGGATTGATTCTAGGATTACTCTGCCCAGTGTCAAAACAAAACAGATATACCACCAACAGACTGAGATAAATTCAATATTCAGTATTCAGTATATTTCAATCAAAACTAAAACGGCTTTGAAAACAGGACAGAGGACCATATATCACATTAGTGTACTGGGTCCCCAAAGTTATTAAAAACGACTGAGAAACAACATTCACCTGTAGAACACGCAGCTACAGTACTGGAGTTTTGCTCGATTTGTGTCTGTGTGCGTGCGTTACTGATACTATCATTCTTTTTCCTATTAATACTATAGATACATCTTGTTATTGTTCAGTTGCTCGGTCATGTCTGACTCTTTGTGACCCCATGGACTGCAGCATGCTAAGCTTTCCTGTGCTTCATTATCTTCAGGTGCCTGCTCAAACTCGTGTCCATTGAGTCAATGACATCTCATCCTCTGTCGTCCCTTCTCCTGCCTTCAAAATTTCCCAGAATCAGGGTCTTTTCTAATGAGTTAGTCTTCACATCAGGTGGCCAAATTATTGCAGCTTCACCTTCAGCATCAGTCCTTCCAATGAATATTCAGGGCTGATTTCCTTTAGAACTGACTGGTTTGATCTCCTTGTAGTTCAGTGGACTCTCAAGAGTCTTCTCCAACACCACAGTTTAAAAGCATCATTTCTTTGCCGCTCAGCCTTCTTTATGGTCCAGCTCTCACATCCATACATGACTACTGGAAAAACCACAGCTTTGAATAGATGGACCTTTGTTGGCAAAGTAATATCTCTGCTTTTTAATATGTTAAGTTGGTCATAGCTTTTCTTCCAAGGAGTACATGTCTTTTAATTTCATGGCTGCAGCCACCATCTGCAGGGATTTTGGAGTTCAAGAAAAGAAAGTCTCTGTTTCCATTGTTTCCCTATCCATTTGCCATGAAGTAACGGGACCAGATGCCATGATGTTAGTCTTTTGAATGTTGAGTTTTAAGCCAGCTTTTTCACTCTTCTCTTTCACTTTCATCAAGAGGCTCTTTAGCTCCTCTTTGCTTTCGCCATAAGGGTTATCTGCATATCTGAGGTAACTGATATTTCACCTGGCAATTTTGATTGCAGCTTGTGCTTCATCCAGCTGGCATTTCACATGATATACTCTGCAAAGAAGTTAAATAAGCAGGATAACAAAATACAGCCTTGATGTACTCCTTTCCCAATTTTGAACCAGCCCATTATTCCATGTCTGGTTCTAACTGTTGCTCTTGACCTGCATACAGGTTTCACAAGAGGCAGGTAAGTTGGTCTGATGTTCCCATCTCTTGAAGAATTTTCCAGTTCGTTGTGATCCACCCAATCAAAGGCTTTAGTGTAGTCAGTGAAGGAGAAGTAGATGTTTTTCTGGAATTCTCTTGCTTTTTTTATGATCCAACAGATATTGGCCATTTGATCTCTGGTTCCTCTGCCTTTTCTAAATTCAGCATGAACATCTGGAAGTTCTTGGTTCATATATGCTTCTTGTCCAGCTTGGAGAATTTTCAGCATTACTTTGCTAGCATGTGAAATGAGTGCAATTATGCAGTAGTTTGGATATTCTTCAGCATTGCCCTTCTTTGGGATTGGAATGAAAACTGTCCTTTTCCAGTCCTGTGGCCATTGCTGAGCTTTCCAAATTTGATGGCGTATTGAGTGCAGCACTTTTACAGCATCATCTTTCAGGATTTTAAACAGCTCAGCTGGAATCCCATCACCTCTGCCAGCTTTCTTCATATTGATGCTTCTTAAGGCCCACTTCACTTCACACTCCAGACTCTATGTAAGTGATCACACCATCGTGCTTATCTAAGTCATTACTATCTATTATGTATAGATCTTCTGTATATTCTTGCCACTTCTTAGTATCCTCTGCTTCTGTTAGGTCCATACCATTTCTGTCCTTTACTGTACTCATCTTTGCATGAAATGTTCCCCTGGTATCTCTAATTTTCTTAAAGCAATCTCTAGTCTTTCCCATTCTATTGTTTTCCTCTATTTTTTCTCTCCTTGCTATTCTTTGGAATTCTGCATTCCAATGGATATATCTTTTCTTTTCTCTTTGTCTTCCACTTTTCTTTTCTCAGCTATTTGCAAGGCCTCCTCAGAAACAACCATTTTGCCTTTTTGCATTTCTTTTTCTTGGAGATGGTTTTGATCACGGCCTCTTGTACAATGTCACGAACCTCTGTCCGTAATTCATCAGGCACTCTGTCCATCAGATCTAATCCTTTGAATCTATTTCTCACTTTCACTATGTAATCATAGGGATTTGATTTAGGTCATATCTGAATGACCCAGTGGTTTTCCCTACTTTCTTCAATTTAAGTCTGAATTTAGCAACAGGGAGTTCATGATCTGAGCCACAGTCAGCTCCCAGTCTTCCTTTTGCTGACATATGGAGCTTCTCCATATTCGGCTGCAAAGAACATAATCAATCTGATTTTGGTACTGACCATCTGGTGATATCTATGTGTAGAGTCTTCTCTTGTGTTGTTGGAAGAGGGTGCTTGTTATGATCAGTGTGTTCTCTTGGCAAAAGTCTGTTAGCCTGTACCTGCTTCATTTTGTACTCCAAAGCCAAACTTGCTTATTACTCCAGGTATCTCCTGATTTCCTACTTTTGCATTCACTCACCTACCTAGTAGCTATATTGTAGCCCATGACTAAAAAACTAAGCAGGGTAAGGAAAAAAATCTGTTTATTCCATGAGATAATGGCAAGAATATTTATCCATTTTATAGATATCACATCAGTTTTAAGAGGAATTTATATAATTAGCCTGATAATGATCAAAGTTTAATAAGATTCTAATTCCACTATCAATGTAGGCAACAGAAATATTGAAACATGCTGTTTCCAAGACCGAACACTTGGAATAACTATATATGTATGGATTTGTTTACATATTAAAGATATTACAGGTTCTAAGAGAAAAGGGGATGATGGCATCATCTTTGACGTTCAGCCTTAAGATTGTCAAATCTCAATGGAAAACCATCAATATAAATGCTTGCTTCAGAGAAGCTAATCTTTGAATTATTAATTAAAACTTCTATAGTTTTTATTATATGTGTTCTATACTTTTTGTATTTTTTTCTAAAAAGATACCTTCCATACTTCAATGAAGCAATGGCAAATAATATTAGAATAAACAGTTGGGATGCTAAGAAGGCAAATAGATGTTTATTCAAATATGGTTTTATTTTTTCTATCATTATTTGTACTCTTCCCATTTATTATCCTCTATTCATATGCTTTACCAATGTATTTCATTGTTCTCCAGAAAGATTTGTTCAATTAGTAGTGACAGATGGCAGTAATAAAATGCTGGTCTCTAGATTCCCAGTTTTTTATGCATGTTTACTGTGGTTTCACAGAGCTCTTTTCTTGCCTTACATTATTCCTCTCTCTGTGCCTACTTCTTTGTATCAACTTGCTCACTCAAAAACTCCTGATTCTTTTATCCAATTCAGGCTATTTCATTAGTGGAAAGCTCCATGTCCCTACCATGGCTCATGATTTACATTTCTTATAAAATCATATCTAAAAGTATATACCTATGAGGATTTTCTGGAGAGACAGGGTATACACAACCTCCAAAAATTTAAATATAACAGCTTGAGGAGGCCACAGAATATCCACACATTCAGGCAGTAATGATATATCACTTAGCAAACAGTTTAAAGATGAATATGCATCCAGATTATATAATTTAGTATTTCTTGGCTATCTTCTTATTTCCTGATCCCAGTACATCCTGATCAGCTTCAAATACATTAAGACCAGGAGTGGTAAAGCTAATTATACAAACTTAAGATCTATATTAAATTATTACTTACCAGTCCTTGTTCCATGTGTCACCATTTAGCCCATCCAATGGATTAGTCTTATTTAAAAAACTGTATTTGTGTGAACTCATAATCTTTTTTTTTTTAAAAAGAGCTTTATCAAGATATAGTTTACATATCATAAAGTCATACATTTAAAGTATACAATTCAGTGGTTACTAATAACATCACAAAGTTGTGCAAATACTACCTTAATGTAATTTTACAATTTACCAACTCCAAAAGAAACCTGGCAAACATTAGCAGTCACTACTTCTCAGATTGGGAGGGCCCAAGCAACCACAATTTACTTTCTGTCTCTATTCTAGAAATTTACACAATTGGAATCACACAATATGTGGTCTTTTGTGACTGGCTTCTTTTACTTACCATAGTGTTTTCAGGACTCATATATGCTGTAGCAAATTACTAATATATAATTCTACTTTTTTCAAAAATTTTTTTACCATGGTAAAACATTTTTACAATAAAAACTGAATCTTAACCATTTTAAACTATACAATTCAGTGGCACGGTGGCACTAATGTCATCCACAATGCAGGGCAACTATCACAGCTATATCTTTTCAAAACTTTTTCATCATCCCAAACAAAAATTATTGATTTGGCATTTGCTTGGTTTCTATAACCCTTTGACTATTTTCTGAAATAGAGTTCTAAGAAAGTTGATTGTAACAGTTTCTGCTTGTTTTTATTTTTTTAAAGAAGGTTAATACTATTTTTTAATTGAAGTACAGCTGATTTAAATACTGTGTTAGTTTCAGATACACAGCAAAGTGATTCAGCTAAACAATTTTTTTTCAGGTTATTTTTCATTATACATTACTATAAGATTTTGAAAAGAGTTCCTTGTGCTATATAGTAAATTTTTGTTGCTTATCTATTTTATGCTTAGTAGTTTTTATCCATTAATACCATACTCCTAATTTATCCCTTCTCTCCTTTACTTTCTCCTGTGGTAACCATAAGTTTGTTTTCTATGTCTGTGGGTCTATTCCTATTTTGTACACATATTCATTCCTTAGTATTATTTTTAAAGTTCCACATATAAGTAAAATCATGTAATATTTCTTTATCTCTGTCTTACTGAGTATGATATATTTTCTAGGTCCATCCATTTTGCTGCAAATGGCAATATTCCATTTTTATTGCTAATTAATATTACATTGTGTGCATGTATATGTGTATATATAGATATATACACACACACACCCCACATCTTTTTAAATCAATTGTTTGTTGATGGACACCTGGGTGGTTTCTATGTCTTGGCTACTGTAAATAGTGCTGCTATAAACACCGGAGTGCATATACATATTCAAATTACAATTTCATCTTTTTTGGAAATACACCCAGCAGTGGAATTGATGGACTATATGGTAGGTCTAGTTGTAGTTTTTTAAGGAAACTTCATACTGTTTTCCATATTGAGTGCACTCATTTACATTCCTACCAAAAGTGTATGAGGGTTTCTTTGTCTCCACACACTCTCCAGCATTCATTATTTGTAGACTTTGATGGTAACCATTCTGACCAATGGGTGGTTACACTTCATTGTAGTTTTGTCTGCATTTCTGTAATAAGCAGTGTCGAGCATCTTTTCCTGTGCCTGTTAACCATCTGTATGTCTTCTTCAGAGAACTGTCTATTTCAGTTTCCTGCCCATTTTCTGAATGAACTGTTTGTTGTTATGTACCAGTTACTTAAGTGACCTTCAATTCTTTTTATAAATTTGCCTTTCCTACTGTGATTTTCCCCTTTCCTATAGATGCTTGCTTTTTCTCTATTTAGAGAAGACCATTCAATATTTCTTTTAGGGTAAATTTATTATTGCTATATTCTTTTAATTTTTCCTTGTGGGGGAAATTCTCTCTCCTCTTCTATTGTAAATGATAATCTTTCTGGGTAGTGTATCCTAGGTTTCAGACTTTTCCCTTTCAGGACTTTGAACATATCAAGTCACTCCCTTCTGGCCTGCAAAGCTTTAAACAAAAAAAAATTAATAGCCTTATGGGAGTTTCCTTGTAAATGACTCTTTTTTTCCTGCTACCTTTAGAATCCTCTCTTTAAGTTTTGATATGTCTTAGTGTAGGTTTGTTTGGATTCATCTTGTTTGGCATCCATCTGTTTCCTTCTCCAGGTTTGGGAGGTTTTCAGCCATCTTCTTCAAATACATTTTTAATTTTCCCTTCTCCTTCCGGAACTCCTATTATGGGTAGGGTGGCACACTTCATATTATCCCATAGATTTCACATGTTGTTTTCATTTTATGCGTCCTTCTATCTGCTGTTTTGAATGGGTGATTTCTATTATTCTATCTTCCAAAATCACTTATTCTTCTGCATTATTTATTCTGCTGTTCATTGCTTCTGTGGTTTTTATCTTGGCAATTCAGCTTTATAATTTTGATTGGTTCCTCTTTATAGTATCTAATTCCTTGTTATAGTAATCTGTATTTCTACTGGTAATCTTTCTTAATTTCTTTAGTGTTTTTATTACCTCTGCTTTGAACTTGGGATCTAGTAGACTGAGGAGATATTTCAACATTTATTCTTTTAGAAGATTTCTCTTGTTATTTTACTGGGATTGGTTCCTCTGATTTTTCATTTTACTTAACATTCTCTGTCTCTATGAATTTAGAAGAAGCTGTTATCTACTGTGATTTGAAGAGGTGTTTTTCTGTGGCAGCATTCCTGGGTAGACTGTGTGAGTCCAGTATTTTTGGTGCAAGGGCTGTTTTTGGTATGGATGCCAGTCACATCTTTCCTCAGAGAGTGCTGGCCATCCCCTTGATAGGGGGTGTGACTGGTGTTATGATTTCCAGAGCCTGCACTGCATGTTAGGCAGGGCCTGCTCTTTGCTCACAGCTCAGTACAGGACGGTGTCTGCTTCCAAATTATAGGAGTAGAAGCTCCGAGGGTTGGGTTTGCTGCTGCTGCTGCTAAGTCGCTTCAGTCATGTCTGACTCTGTGCGATCCCAGAAATGGCAGCCTACCAGGCTCTTCTGTGGTTGGGTTTAGTAAGGTTTTATTGCTTTCAAGTTCATGCTTTGTCCCAAAGGAGGTGAATGCTGAAGAGAGTGAGTGCTGTGTGGTCATAGCAAACAGGGAAACTATGGTTTTGCCCAAAAGCAGCCCAAGGGTGCATCCCTTTCTTTGCTGTATTCATCCCAGACCTAGTGCTAGGCTGGTGCTGAGGGTGAGGGTACTGTTGCTGCAGGAAGCAAGTTGGTTGTGCTGCAACCTGGAACCTGAGCTGCTTCTGCGGCAAACTTCTCCCAGGACCTGTCACCCGAGATCTGACTGCAAGCATTGGTGTAGGATGGGCAGAAGGTATGCTCCACTGAACAATTACTCCCTTGTGTACCCCTTGCTAGGGTCTTTCCATCTGGGGTGTGTGCTTCTGTGGAGCCTCCTGGTGTGTGCGCCTAGGAGCTCTGAGGTCTGTGGAGCCTCCTGGTGTGCGCGCCCAGGAGCTCTGAGGTCTGTGCAGCCTCCTGGTGTGCGCGCCAGGAGCTCTGAGGTCTGTGCAGCCTCCTGGTGTGCGCGCCCAGGAGCTCTGAGGTCTGTGGAGCCTCCTGGTGTGCACGCCCAGGAGCTCTGAGGTGGCTGAGCCCATCCCCACCACATGACGGCTCTGCTGCTGGACCAGCGCTCCGTCCCTATGCACACGCTAACAACAGGCCCTGAGCTTGGCCTGGCCTGTGCCTAAGCCCTCCAGGGTGGAGTCGAGTCCAGATCCAGGCCCCGAGACTGAGTCCTCTCCCAGGGCTCTTCCCTCTGAGATTTAGCCTCTAGCCTCCGTGCGTACTGACCCCAGCCTGGAGCAGGTTTTGGGTTTAGAAGTGCACCAAGATGGCAGCTGTCAGAGCAGACCTCTCACTACCCTGACTGGCAGCAAACCAGAAGCAGACACTCTTTGCAAGCAGAGTCATGACCCCTTCAGCTCCTCTATGTATCCTGGCAGTCCTCCCAGCAGGCAGGGGGGGCCCCCCAGGGCAAGGAACTGCCCATGAGGGCCTTCATTCCATCACAGATCCCTTCCAGGGTTGATGATCCTGTCCTGATGCCTTATTTAACTCATCCTATATCTTCCCAGGTGGCTTAAATGGTAAAGCGTCTGCCTACAATGCAGGAGACCTGGGTTTGATCCCTGGGTTGGGAAGATCCTCTGGAGAAGGAAATCGCAATCCATTCCAGTACCTTTGCCTGGAAAATCCCATAGATGGAGGAGCCTGGTAGGCCACAGCCCATGGGGTCGCAAAGAGTCAGACACGACTGAGGGACTTCGCTTTCGCTTTTCACTCATTTATGTGCTTATGTTTCTTGAAATCTTCATTTCTTCTGCCAGTCTCTAGTTGGTTTTCTATGAGAATTGTTCCACATGTAGATGGGAGTTTTGCTGTGTTTGTGGGTGAAGCTGAGCTCCATGTTCTCCAACTCAACCATTTTGATCCTCTCCAATCAGTTTCTGTTTGTTTCACAGTGTTTCTGTGAAAGAATAGGAGCTTGAAGATATAAAACTAGCTATTCTGCTATCCGCTATTAATTCTAAATAGATATGCTATATTACATGAGAAATTTGCCAGGGTAAAACAGTGGGCTATCTTTACAGAGGTCTCCACCTAACAACCAAAGATGACTCTACAGAGTAAGAATTATAAATATTTTCCAGTTTTCCTTTTCCTCTACATTTCCACAGTATAATTCCATTAATAAACAGTACCAAAACTTTCCAAACACAACTAGGCAAATGATATTGGTTTGTAACAGAATCCAACATGCTGTCAATTTTTATTTGTTCAGCCACTCAGTCATGTCTGACTCTTTGTGACCCCATGGACTGTGGCACGCCAGGCTTCCCATCCATCATCAATTCCCAGAGCTTACTCAAACTCATGTCCATCTAGGCAGTTATGCCATCCAACCATCTCATCCTCTGTTGTCCCCTTCTCCTCCTGCCTTCAATCTTTCCCAGCATCAGGGTCCTTTCAAATGAGTCAATTCTTTGTATCAGGTGGCCGAAGTATTGGAGCTTCAGCTTCAGCATCAGTCCTTCCAATGAATATTCATGACTTATTTCCTTTAGGACTGACTGGTTCGATCTTCTTGCAGTCCAAGGAACTCTCAAGAGTCTTCTCCAATACCACAATTCAAAAGCATCAATCCTTCGGCACTCAGCTTTCTTTATAGTCCAACTCTCACATCCGTACATGACTACTGGAAAAACCATAGCTTTGATTAGGCAGATCTTTGTTGGAAAAACCATAGCTTTGATTAGACAGACCTTTGTTGGCAAAGTAATGTCTCTGCTTTTTAATATGCTATCTTGGATGGTCATAGTTTTTCTTCCAAGGAGCAAGCATCTTTTAATTTTAGCTTAAGTTACCATCTGCAGTGAATTGAGAGCCCAAGAAAATAAAAGTATTTCACTGTTTTCATTGTTTCCCCATGTATTTGCCATGAAGTGATGGGACCAGATACCGTGATCTTAGTTTTCTGAATGTTGAGTTTTAAGCCAGGTTTTCTCACTCTTCTCTTTCACTTTCATCAAGAGGCTCTTTAGTTCTTCTTCACTTTCTGCCATAAAGGTGGTGTCTTCTGCATATCTGAGGTTATTGATATTTCTCCCAGCAATTTTGATTCCAGCTTATGCTTCATCCAGCCCAGTGTTTCACATGATGTACTCTGTATGTAAGTTAAAGAAGCAGGGTGACAACATACAGCATTGACCTCCTCCTTTCCTGATTTGGAACCAGTCTGTTATTCCACGTCCAGTTCTAACTGTTGCTTCCTGCCCTGCATACATATTTCTCAGAAGGCAAATCAGGTACTCTGATATTCTGATCTCTTTCAGAATTTTTCAATTCATCATGTTTCACACAAAGATATATAGCTAGTAAATATCAAATTAAATAAATTTGGCCTTGAAGTACAAAAAGAAGCAGGTCAAAAGCTAACAGTTTTGCCAAGAGAACACAATGGTCATAGCAAGCACCTTCTTCCAACAACACAAGAGAAGACTCTATGCATGGACATCACCAGATGTTCAGTACCGAGACTATTTATATTCTTTGCAGCCAAAGATGAAGAGGTTCTATACAGTCAGCAAAAACAGATGCTCTTCTCTTTGGCTTTGTCTTTTCTGGGATTTCCCTGCTCACTTTTATCTTCCTAATTCTTTTCCATTATTGTTTATTACAGGATATTGAATATAGTTCCCTGAGGTATACAGTAGGACCCTGTTGTTTATTTTACACACAGTAGTTTGTATCTCGTAATTCTAAACTCCTAATTTATCCCTTCCCCACGCTCTTTCCTCTTTAGTAATCGTAAGTTTGTTTTCAATATCTGTGAGTCTGTCTCCATTTTATAAGTAAGTGCATTTGTGTCATGTTTTAGATTCCACATTTAAGTGCTCTCATATGGTTTTTGTCTTTCTCTTTCTGACTGACTTCATTTAGTATGATAATCTCTAGGTCTACCCATGGAATGCTACAGATGGCATTATTTCATTCTTTTTATGGTTGAATAGCACTCCATTGTATGTATGTATATGTATGTATGCATGTATCAGGCTCCCTGTGGCTCAGTGGTAAAGAATCTGCCTGCAAAGCAGGGGATGCAGGAGATGCGGGGTTCAGTCCCTGAGTTGGGAAGATGCCCTGGAGGAGGGCACGGCAGCCCACTCTAGCATTCTCGCCAGGAAAATTCCACCGACAGAGGAGCTTCGGGGGCTACAGTCCATAGGGGTTGCAAAGAGTCAGACACAACTAAGTGATGGTGCATACACACAGACACGTAATACCTTCTTTATCCATTCATCTGTCCATGGACATTTAGGTCGTTTCCATTACTGGCTTTTGTGAATAGTGCTGCTACGAACATAAGGGTGCATGCATCTGTTTGAATTATAGTTTTGTCTGGATATATGCCCAGGAGTGGGATTGCGGGATTATACAGCAACTCTATTTTTAGTTTCTTGAGGAACTGCCATGCTGTTTTCCATAGTGGCTGCAACAATTTACATTCCCAGCAACATTACAGAAGTGTTCCCTTTTCCACGTCCTCTCCAGCATTTGTTCTCTGCAGATTTTTAATGATGGCCATTCTGATCAATGTGCCATGGTATCCCCTCACATTAAAGCAGCTGTGGTTGCCCAAACTGTTTTTCTAGCAAGAAAGCTTGCAGATTTCAGCTGCCAAGTAGGCCAAACCGGGGTCTATTCTGGGCCTAAACATTACAAAATGGAATACTCAACTAGGCCTTTCTTCCAAATGTCAGAATCTACTTGCTTTTGGCCACTCTCCAGTGCATCCAAATAGTTATTTATTTATTGGTCCAGCATTTATAATTGTTTTTTGTGAAAATAGATAGGGTCTTCTAATAGGAGCTATTATGCTATAGTGGAATAGAGCTTCCTCTCAAATTTAAGTTTAAACAGCTATTATTTTATTTATCAGTAAAATTTAGTACCTGAGTCTGGCATTTAAAGCCATTCTACTCCCTGTTGTGGAATAGGCAATATGCAAAAAAACCAGTGGCTATGTAAGAGAAGTTTTACTTGTATCATCTGCTATACAATTACAAACTAGGTTCTGGAAATGACAGTTGGTGAAAAAAATAACTTTTGTATTTTAACCTGTTCCTATTTTTGTATTACTTTTAATCTGGCGACCTTAAATGAGAATATTCTTCGTGATTTTTATGATTCTAAAAATACCCTAAATGTCCATCAGCAGATGAATGGATAAGAAAGCTGTGGTACATATACGCAATGGAGTATTACTCAGCCATTAATAAGAATACATTTGAATCAGTTCTAATGAGATGGATGAAACTGGAGCCTATTATACAGAGTGAAGTAAGCCAGAAAGAAAAACACCAATACAGTATACTGACACATATATATGGAATTTAGAAAGATGGCAATGATGACCCTATATGCGAGACAGCAAAAGAGGCACAGATGTGTAGAACGGACTTTTGGACTCTGAGGGAGAGGGAGAGGATGGGATGATTTGGGAGAATGGCATTGAAACATGTATACTATCATGTAAGAAACGAAGCACCAGCCTATGTTCAATACAGGATACAAGATGCTTGGAGCTGGTGCATGGGGATGATCCAGAGAGATGATATGGGGTGGGAAGTGGGAGGGGGATTCAGGATTGGGAGCTCGTATACACCCATGGCGGATTCATGTCAATGTATAGCAAAATCAACATGGTATTATAAAGTAAAATAAAGTAAAAATAAAATTAAAAAAATAAAAATAAATACTTACTAAAAAAATAAGAGAGACAAAAATAATTCAATCAAAATAAAAAAAGTATAAAGGATTGAAAATCACCAACATTTTACCAGAGATAACCCATTTACAACTTGCTAGACATCCGTCTATACAAATCTCCATACTTTTATAAAACCCACATATACTTGTGCTATTTACTTGTTTTCTCAGTCTGACAATATGTTTGACAATATATCATTAATAAGGTCACCATCAGTAATAAGTTCTACATAAAATAGCCTATATATTTTAATTTTAAAACCCTATGGATAAATATTTATGCTGCTTTTAGTTTTTCATGTCTCTTAACAACACTATTTACGAATTTTCTAACTGAAAGTCATTGGGTTAGAAGAAAAGGTAATAGGGAACAGACTTATAGGCAAGATAGACCTGGGTGCCTGTTTCAGTTTTTGTCAACTTATTGGCTTTGAGTCCACAGGCAAGTTTCTGAAACTCTTTGAAAGCTGGACCACTGTCAAGGGGAGTAAAGTAAATGAGAACATGAAAAACATCTTTTATAAATCTGGGTTTTATTTTATTCCAGCCTGACTATAGCCAGGGTAGGTAAATAATTGGACATTGATAACATATATTATGTAATTAATTTAATTCTATTTAAAAGTCTCCTTAACAAAAGTGATCTCAAAACAATTTTATTCACTAATATTTAGCCATATTGGAATATAAAATGCTTGATTTTCAATGACTTTAATAGTAATAACCATTACTGTGGTTTAGTTTTCAATGAGGATATCAGTGGTAAAAAATATTTTAAAGATGTTACAATATAATTTACATGTCTATTAGTAAAGAATAGCAGAGGAAATTCATTTTAGTAAGGTTAAATATAGTATTTGGATGGAATTTTTGCCAAGATGTTGTGTAAAGATATTATGTAATAATTAGCAAGAGAAACAATAGAACATTGATCTATCTAAAGGCTGCAAAAAATAGCAGAAAGAGAGGTAGGCTTAAACCATCTTTTCAAAGAGAGCCAAGAACTGTTCCTTTTACTGGAGCAGATTGTTCTGATCTTGAGAGGAAAATTACCTACTCCACACTGCACAATGGTAAGGGTAGGTCTGTTTTTTCTTAAGGGACTAAATGATCAGAAATATGGTAGAGAGAAAACCTGCAGCAATTTGATACCTCTGTTATTTTAAAATGTGTTTTTTGCCATCATTTCTCTGGGATGCCCTTATCCTGAAGAGAAAATAACAGGAAAAAGTTTCTCAGTTAAGGGAACATTACCAGAAAAAGAGAGAGACAGAAATCATCAACAGTGAACAAACCAGACAAAAACACTAAACTGATCCGGTTGGGGGATGAATAAAATTTCAGTTTTAGGTTCTTTATCCATATGCCTTAAAGATCCTCAATATTCTTTATTCCTTCTAAATATAATTTTTTTTTCCATTTAATTCCTTAGCTCAGGGATTGGCATTATTTTCTGGGAAGTTGCCTAAGCTTAAAATCTGAATCGATCTATTTGTACTCCTCACTTCTCAGGTCTACACAGATCATATCACATAGGTGTCGTTTACTATGTTTTTACCATGTACCAGGCACTGTGTACTTTATAAACATTTTATCCTCACAATAACAACAGCAAGTTTTTAATCCAACAAAGGTAGGTTTGTTTTATCCGTATTTTAAGGAAAGCACAGAATGGTTAAGATATAGTTACAATCCAATTAAGACAGAGTCTGTTTTATTAAACACTGTGATGTACCTCCCACGCTTTCCATGACTCTTGCAAAAACATGAGCCTTCCCTTTATCACCATTCATCTAGATTGTACAGAGCATCCGAAGTGTTCTGCCTCTGTGCCTCCTTCCAATTCATTTTGGTAAGGATAGTAAACTCTCCAAAATACACCTGAAAATGTCTTTGTTTCAGAATCTTTGAAAGTTTCCCTCCCTAAGACATACAAATAATTTACAATGTGACTATAACTGAACATTCCAGAGTCATCTCCTAAAGTTATTTTTAATAATCCCTTGACTTTAAACACACTTGCTTTTCTCAAAAACACTGTTTATTCAGTAGTGTCTTTGATCACATTGTGGTTTGTTTTTGCTATAGAAGCCCTTCTCATTCTATTCGACCTGAAGAAATTCTTTATCCTCTAAGCCAGAATTAGTCACTGTTTCTTCTGTGCTCTAAAGAATTTTTAATATATATTTAATAGAAAAATTACATTTTAAAATGAATAAGACTGTCTCTTGTACCAGACATTAAATGTCTTCAGGATCATTCATTTAATCCACAAATATTTACTCATTAATTATAACTGACTTACATTAAAGTAATATCTATTCATCAGAGACACTTTTAAGAGAGTAAAAAGGGAAGTAAAAATGTGCAATACACATATCAAACAAAGGACTCATATAGAATATACAAGGAATGCCTAGAAAACACATTTACCCTAAGTGTTAAAACATGAAACACATGAACAGTCACTTCACAAAAGAGGATATCCAAAAGGCCAAAAAATATATGAAAATATGTTCAACATCATTAGTAATCAGAGTAATACATATATTTAAATAATTTTTGGTCAATCTCTGAAATAGTTAAAATGAAAAGATTGACAATACTAAATGCTAGTGAGAATATGAAGTTAACTGGAGTTCTCCAGTAGTCTCCTACATTGCAGGGGGATTTTTTTAATGCCTGTGACCCCAGGGAAGCCCCCTAAAATGATGACGAGAATATAAATTCATCATGTATTTGGGAAAATGGCAGAATCGAGTAAAATTATTCATTTATATACCCTATGATCCAGTACCTCTAGATCATATCTACCTTGTCTATTAAGTGTATATCTGATGAGGTTATGTGTACATATATACATCAAAAGATATATTCAAGATTGTTTATTACAGCATTATTTATAACAGCTGCTACCTGGAAATTACCCAAATACCCTTCAACGTAAGAATGGATAACTAAATTATACATTCAATATAACAAAAACACAAAAATTAACCATTGCTATACAGGTAAAAATAATTCACGGTGGTAGAAATCAGACAGCAATCACCTTTGAAGAAGAGGTAAGGTGTAATGATTGAAAGTGAGTATCGTGAGATTTCTATGATATTATGATATTCTCTTTATCTGTGGTGGTTATTCAGATGAGTTATCTGTGATAACTAAACAAGCTTTACACTTATGATTTTATGTCTTTTATGTACAACTCATATAAAATACTATACATCCTTAAAAGGTGTATTTTAGGAAAAAGAACCCAAACAAAATCTATGAAACTGGATGAGATAACCAAGTTTAAATACAGAAGAAACAAATGTCAAATAAATTTTTATTGAATAAATGAATGGGTAAATCAGAGATTTAAAGAAATTTAAGAACAGCAATCCAAATAAGAAAAGGGGTATCAGAAAGTAACACATATTGAAGTAAACATTTCCTAAGTCAGTTTGATGTATTACATAGGTGATCAGATAAATATTGTGTTGTATCTGCTGCTGCTGCTAAGTCGCTTCAGTCGTCTCCGACTCTAATGCTCATTATCATAAAAGAATCTGGACTCTGGGTCTGAATCTAACTTCCGCATTATTTGCTGTGTGACTTTGGACACTCTTAATGCTTTTGCCTCATCTTTCTCACTTATGAATAGGAACAAGAGAATACCCACCTTATATATTTGTTATGAGGATTAAAATCAGTTAGTAGTTTAAAGCAACTCCGACACTGCGACACCATGGACTGCAGCACTCCAGGCCTCCCTGTTCATCACCAACTTCTGGAGTTTACTCAAACTCTATTTATTGAGTTGCTGATGCAATCCAACCATCTCATTCTCTGTCGTCCGCTTCTTCTCCTACCTTCAATCTTTCCCAGCATCAGAGTCTTTTCTAAGGAGTCGCGCCAGGTGGCCAATGTATTGGAGCTTCAGCATCAGTCCTTCCAATGAATATTCAGGACTTATTTCATTTAGGATTGACTGGTATGATCTTGCAGTCCAAGGGACTCTCAAGAGTCTTCTCCAACACCACAGTTCAAAAGCATCAATTCTTCAGAGCTCAGCAGTTTTTATGGACCAACTCTCATATCCATACATGACTACTAGAAACAACATAGCCTTGATGAGACAGACCTTTGTTGGAAAAGTTATGTCTCTGGTTTTTAATATGCTGTCTAGGTTAGTCATAACTTTTCTTCCAAGGAGCAAGCATCTTTTAATTTCATGGCTGCAATCACCACATGCAGCGATTTTGGAGCCCAAGAAAATAAAGTCTGTCACTGTTTCCACTGTTTCCCCATCTATTTGCCATGAAATGATGGGACCAGATGCCATGATCTTAGTTTTCTGAATGTTGAGTTTTAAGCCAACTTTTTCACTCTCCTCTTTCACTTTCATCAAGAGGCTCTTTAGTCCCTCTTCACTTTCTGCCATAAGGGTGGTGTCATCTGCATATCTGAGGTTATTGATATTTCTCCCGGCAATCTTGATTCCAGCTTGTGTTTCTTCCAGCCCAGCGTTTCTCATGATGTACTCTGCATATAAGTTAAATAAGCAGGGTGACAATATACAGCCTTGATGTATTCCTTTTCTGATCTGGAACCTGTCTGTTGTTCCATGTCCAGTTCTAACTGTTGCTTCCAGACCTGCATACAGGTTTCTCAGGAGGCAGATAAGGTTGTCTAGTATTCCCACCTCTTTCAGTATTTTCCACAGTTTGTTGTGATGCACATAGTCAAAGAATTTGGCATAGTCAATAAAGCAGAATTAGATGTTTTTCTGGAACTCTCTTGCTTTTTCCATGATACAATGGATGTTGGCGATGTGATCTCTGGTTCCTCTGACTTTTCTAAATCCAGCTTGAAAACTTCTGTAAGTTCATGGTTCATGTACTGTTGAAGCCTGACTTGGAGAATTCTGAGCATTAGTTTCCTAATGTGTGAGATGAGGGCAATTGTGTGGTAGTTGGAGCATTCTTTGGCATTGCCTTTCCTTGGGACTGGAATGAAAACTGACCTTTTCCAGTCCTGTGGCTAAATTTGTTGGCATATTGAGTGCAGCATTTTCACAGCATCATCTTCTAGGATTTGAAATAGCTCAACTGGAATTCCATCACCTCCACTAGCTTTGTTCTTGGTGATGCTTCCTAAGGCCCACCTGACTTTGCATTTCAGGATATCTGGCTCGAGGTGAGTGATCATACCATCGTTATTATCTGGGTCATGAAGATCTTTTTTGTATAGTTCTTTTGTGTATTCTTGCCACCTCTTCTTAATATCTTCTGCTTCTGTTAGATCCATACCATTTCTGTCCTTTATTGTGCCCATCTTTGCATGAAATGTTCCCTTGGTATCTCTAATTTTCTTGAAGAGATCTCTAGTCTTTCCCATTCTGTTATTTTCCTCTATTTCTCTGCATTGATTACTGAGGAAGGCTTTCTTATCTCTCCTTTCTGTTCTTTGGAACTCTGCCTTCAAATGGATATATCTTTTCTTTTCTCATTTGCCTTTCACTTCTTTTTTTTTTTTTTTCACAGCTATTTGTAAGGCTTCCTCAGACAACCATTTTGCCTTTCTTTTTCTTGGGATGGTCTTAATCCCTGCCTCCTGTACAATGTCAGGAACGTCCATCCGTAGTTCTTCAGGCACCCTGTCTGTCAGATCTAATCCCTTGAATGTATTTGTCACTTTCACTGTAAGGGATTTGATAGGTCATACCTGAATGGCCTAGTGGTTTTCCCTACTTTCTTCAATTTAAGTCTGAATTTGGTAATAAGGAATTCATGATCTGAGCCACCATCAGCTGCAGGTCTTGTTTTTGCTAACTGTATAGAGCTTTTCCATCTTTGGATGCAAAGAATATAATTAATTTGATTTCAGTATTGACCATCTGGTGATGTCCATGTGCAGAATCTTCTCTTGCGTTGTTAGAAGAGGGTGTTTGCTATGACCAGTGCATTCTCTTGGCAGAATTCTATTAGCCTTTGCCCTGCTTCATTCTGTACTCCAAGGCCAAATTTCCCTGTTACTTCAGGTATTTCTTGATTTCCGACTTTTGCATTCCAGTCAGTCCCCTGTAATGAAAAGGACATCTCTTTTGGGTGTTAGTTCTAGAAGGTCTTGTAGGTCTTCATAGAATCATTCAACTTCAGCTTCTTCAGCATTACTGGTCGGGGTAGAGACTTGGATTACTGTGATACTGAATGGTTTGCCTTGGAAATGAACAAACAGATCATTCTGTCATTTGAGATTGCATCCAAGTACTGCATTTTGGACTCTTTTGTTGACTATAATGGCTACTCCATTTCTTCTAAGGGATTCTTGCCCACAGTAGTAGATATAATGGCAAAATGATTTGATTCTGTGAGTTCATGTTACTACAGTTAATTTAAATCAGTAAACTGAAAAACTACTAGATACAATAAAAGTGTTTCATAAAAAGTAGTTAAATGTTTCATTCAGCAAACAGATTTTCTATACCCTAGCAATAATCATTTAAAAATAAAAGTAAGAATTCTGCTTTTGGGTAGAGTGCAGTAGATCACAGCAGGTCAATACTTAACACCATAATGAGTAGAATCAATCAAATAATTACAAAAATCCTACTTTTATAGACAGTAAGGAGCTTCAGACCAATAAAATTCTAGAAATGAGGAAACTTTTTTAAGTTAAAATATAATCTCTGGCTTTTCCTACCACACCCATTTCCACTGCAGGTATTTGCTGATTTAGGTCATAGGGCTGACCATCAGCTTTTTCAGGCAGAGAACTTTTGTTGGGATTTAAAGAAACCAGAAAGCTATTAGATATTTAGAAATTGGAAACTTGAATAGACTTAAACAAATGGCTGTTTTTTTCCCTGGGAGCAACTGTGCATTGCAGTGCTGTACACAAGTCTGTAAGGCTAGACAAAAAACTATTGAAAGGCAGGGTACAATCTTTTGCATTCTTCACAGTACTTAAGAAAGATCTGCTAGGGAAGTAAGCCTGACCAAAGAACAATGAAACTTCCCATTTGAAGATATTTGCCAGTGTCTGAGGCTTATATTGGTTAGGCTGGAGGCAAGAGAGTCAGGTTAGAATGTACTCCAGCGACAGGAAGGAATGGATGAAAACCCACCATATTCTCAATCCAGCTCTAACCCAGCGAAATTTCTGACTGAATTGGAGTGATCACTTCCTCATATTTTCTGCCTGTTGGCAGAACTGAAGACATTATGACGGATGATAAACCATCTATAACCAATATGGTTCTTTTACAGACAAAAATAGATTCATTGGGAAAATATTATAAAAGTTTAGTGATTGCGTTTGTAAATAAAAATAAATGTATACACATAAATTACAAATGGATTAAAGTTAATATTTAAATATCTCTATTTTAAATAAATTCACCCAAGTGGCAATATAAATTGGCATAACTACCTTAGAAAACAGTTTGTGATTTCATCCAGAAAATATGTATCACTGAAACTCAGGAATTTCATTCCTCAGTGTATACTTCAGAGAAACTTTTACATATATTTTTATAAGACTATTATAGCATCACTTTTCTTAATAGCTCCAACTTGAAATAAAAGTTGAATGTCCATCAACAGAAGGAGGTCTCAATAATTTGTGGCACAATGTACTATTTTACAGCAAAAAATAAAACAAAACAGCCCCCCTAAAACCTTAGCTATAGGCAACAACATGATGAATCTCACAGTGCTGAAAAAAAGAAGCAAGGCACAATAGATTGTATTCAATTCATATAAAATTCAAAAAGAAACAAAAATAAATTATAATATTTATGGATGTATACATATATAGTAAAATTAAATAAAAGCAAGGAACTGATAATGATAAAAATTCAGAATATTGGGTGGAAGAGGTAGTTGTGATTGGGCCAAGAATGTATTTGCTCTTTATTCCTTAAGGCTTTGGCCAAGCATCTATTCACTCTGAGGTGATTTACTATAATTAATAAATATATGCTTAATTCAAACTATGTATGAACTAAATAATGATTTCTGGTGCTAGAAACATTGCAAAAGACTACAACATCTGACAAAAATTGAATTATGCTTCATCAACCAATCATATCCTTTTAAGAGTAAATATACAGACGGTGACTCAGATGGTAAAGAATCTGCCTGCAATGTGGGAGACGCAGGTTCAAAATCTGGGTTGAGAAGATCTAGGATGGGAAGATCCCTTGGAGAAGGCAATGGCTAACTACTCCAGTATTTTTGCCTAAAAAATTCCAAGGACAGAGGAGCCTGGTGAGCCACAGTTCATAGGCTTGCAAAGAGCTGGACACAACTGAGGAAGTAACATTTCACTTTTCATACAGATGCATATTTACTTATACATGGCATACTATGGAGAGTATATTTCAAATTTGAACACAGTTGTACTATTTAGATGCTTTTAAATTACTCATATATTAGCCAAATAAAATAAACATTACAACCAGATGTTTCACATTACCTCTAAGCAAAACAAAAGGAAAATATTAATGCTGCCAACGAATGCTGACAAGATATTTTATGACAGTTTTTCTTCCAACACTTTTGAAAGGAAGAGTTTCACATTTTTTTATGCCTCAGGCCTCAAATTCTCTGAAGTTGTTTTAGATGTAATAACAGGAACTGATGGGAAAAAAAAATCACTTATATGTCATCCATGAATCATGCTTTTTTCCCCCAAGGAATCTCTTGAGGAATAGCTGTCATAATTCTAGAATTTAAAAAAATCATAATAAAAAACTACTCTTTTAGAGAAAAAGTCACTACTAAAAATAGGCAACATTTCTGCTTATTAATTAAACTAATAAAAGAGTATATTCATCCTCTGTTTCTAGGATGGACCTTCCCCAAAGCAACAATTTTGGTCCACATTAAGATTTCATATAACTCTTTTAGGTAATTCCATTTAGTAGCATGGCTCAACTAACTTTAGTATAATGAAAAATCTCAGTATCAACTGAAAGATGGTATTATCTTTCTTTTGAGTTACAGGCTGATTAACATAAGGTTACTTAAGAGGAACCTCAAATTCAGTAAGTCCAAAACTTACCCCACTTCCTCTCAAACATTCCTTTTTTCCTCTCCTCTTTAGATTAACTGCAACACAATCTACTTAGATTCCCAAGCCAGAAACCTGAGTCAATCTTTCCACTTTCCCTTAGATATTCAATAAATCACCAAGTATGGTTGATTCTATTTTCTTAAATAGTATTTCTTAAATATGAGTTCTTTTTCTTCAACCTCATGGCCATGCCTTAGTTCATGTCTCAATCACTGCCTACATTACTGCAATCTGGTTTCCTTCCTTATAAATGGAACCTCTTCTTCTCCACTGAAATAAGATCTCTCATTTATCAAAATAAAATCATCACCCTGATTATGCCACTTTCTTTCTTAAAATCACATAATGGCACTCGATGGTTTTCAGTTTCTTAACATGGCATAAAGGTTCACTGGCAGTCCTACATCTCAACAGTCTTTATTTTATACCCTATGATCTGGTGTCATATTATCTCCTATTTATGATTTCACAAATGCCTCTGCTTCTGTATAGAATTTCAATTTGTTCAGTATACCTCTTGGAAAGATTTTGCTGACTATTTTTTTTGAATAAGTGTCTTACCTATGTATTCCATAGAATATTTTCTTCACTTTTATCATTTAACACATATTGCAATTATAAGAGCATCTTTAAGCATCACAAAAATTAATTTCAACAAGCTCAGTTTTATTAATTCCCATTTTATCTTCTGAAAAATGAGGGATCTGGATTAGACTTAAGGTTCTTCCCAGCTAAACTATTTTATTAATTTATATCAAGTTGGAAAGAGTGTTTTTGACATACCTGACTTTTTCCCCAACTTTCTGCTAGAATATAACCACGGTATTAATTCCTGATATTGCCCATACAAAACACCTGAGATACTGAAAGTAACAGAATATAACATAAAGATTAATGAATTCAACTTATTTAAAAATAATGTAACCAATTAAAGAACTATTTACTAACAGCTTGAATTTATTGAAATTGATTTAGAAAAGTGTGATCAAATCAAAGTTAACAATTTGTTAAGATCTTTACATGTCATTGTTAACAGTTTAACTCAGTCTTGTTTATCCTTGACTACTGCTATCCAGTTGTTAAATTTTCTTCATGGAAAAGATAGTAAGTTCAGTTCTCATTAGATTTTAAACTGTTTTTAGAGAAGGGCCACACGTTATGTTAGAATACTAACAATTCACAGAATTTAGTAAGATGTAAAGACAGAAAAATGTGACTATGCTGTAATATTCAAGGAGTAAAGTCAATTTTTCAGGTATTATACTGTTAATTTTAAATTGAAATTGGCCAACTGTGTTATCAAAGGAGCCAGAAAAATTTATTAGAAAACTAATATTATTTATAACTGGTGAGAGACTATAAGAAAAAGAAATTAAAATGATAAAGAAATATTTTATGCACAATAATGCTTATATACAGTGCTTTCTTAAGTAAATTTTCAATGAGTTTTACAAGAAAGGGTTCCTTTTTTTATTTTCTTACCCTGTATTAATGATGGTAGATAAAATCTGATGATGATTATCTGATATGTATATTTTAATTCAAACAGAATAACTGGGAGTTAAATGATATCCCAACACAGGTAAAGATTCAATAGTATAAAGAAAAGACAACTTGTTGCCCACCTTCCCTCCAAGATACTAAGTTTTTGTAGAGGTGAAAAATGCCATACTATACCTTGATTTCTTCTATTTCATCTGGTACTATCTTGTATGCTGATATAGTCCCACCCAACCTGAAATTAGGAGAAAAAAATATTCTCAAAACCAGCAACAGTGCATTAAAAAATATGGACTATTTTTGCCATTAGCAGCCGAGTGCCACCAGTAATTGCCCACTACCCATCCCAATAACTATGGAGGAGAAAAACAACCATTTTGTGCTCAGGTTTTCGACAGTTTAAAAAGACAGATAATAAATGACTACTGAAGGAGGAAATATAAGTTAGATTTTTATCCATAATTAAGCTTCTCTTATTGATGGTTTTTATGATGCTCAAACTGTCATTTTGATTAATAGATTCTGTCAACTCTAGGATGTATCAAGAACAGTACTGACATTTCTGTTTTCATGGCATCATGAAACACAGCTACGTTTAAACTACTTATCAATTCAACATACCATCAGTATTCTATAGCACTGCACTCGGGTAGACTGATTCCAAATTTCATGTTATTTCCCTTACCACTTTCTGCTTTCCTGACTCAAGGAAGGACAAAGATAGAAGTAGCAGTAGAGTAATTTACTCTAGTCAATGTGTGAAAGTATTACATTGGCAGTAACAGTGGTAGTTATAGCAATAATACTACAGTTAGTAGTATACTGAGTATTTACTATATGCCAAACACTCAATTGTCAGGTTTTACATGGTTTTTTTTTTTTCTCATTTAACTCTAATAAATTATAATAAGGATTATGAAAAAATGAGACAAGCAATTTTTGAAAGTCTCACAACTAGAAATGGCAGACTGGGCTTAAGATAACCAGTCCTATCTTCCAAAAATTGATAAGCAGATTCTTAAATTCATATGGCAATTTAAGGGACACAGAATAATCAAACAATCTTAAAAAGATGAAAGCTGGAGGGTTCATACTTTCTGATATCAAGTTACTAAAGAGCTACAATAATAAAGACAATGTGGAGCTGGCATAAGAATAGACATACAAAGCAACAGAGTACAACTGAAAGTCTGGAAACAAATATCACGTTTACGGTCAACTAGCTTTTGTTTTCCTTTTATTTTATTATAATTTATTTTTTGCTTATTAAATAAATTTTATTTTATGTAAATATTGTAATTTGACATTTAACACATTTTTAAGTATACAATTAAATGATAAATGATGGGCAACTATCAGTACTATTTCGAAAACTTACCCACTACATAAACAGAAACTCTATTAAAAAAAAAAAGAAACTATATAATCATTAAGGAATAACTTCTCATTTTCCCCTACTCCCATTTCCTGGTAATTACTAACCAACTTTGTCTTTACGAATTTGACTACTCTAGGAAACTCACAAAGAGAAATCATACAATACTTGTCCTTTTGTGTCTGGAAAATGTTACTCTGCCTAGTTTTCAAGCTTTATCCACACTGTAGCACCGTATCAGAACTTCATTCCTTTTTTATGACTATACAATTTCCACTGTATATATATATCAGTTCAGTTCAGTTCAGTTCAGTCGCTCAGTCGTGTCCGACTCTTTGCGACCCCATGACTCGCAGCACGCCAGGCCTCCCTGTTCATCACCATCTCTCGGAGATCACTCAGACTCACATCCATCGAGTCAGTGATGCCATCCAGCCATCTCATCCTCGGTCGTCCCCTTCTCCTCCTGCCCCCAATCCCTCCCAGCATCAGAGTCTTTTCCAATGAGTCAACTCTTCGCATGAGGTGGCCAAAGTACTGGAGTTTC
>SJYT01015607.1:190738-201463 GCA_006410635.1 Cephalophus harveyi | reverse complement strand
CTAGACGGACCTTAGTCGGCAAAGTAATGTCTCTGCTTTTGAAAATGCTATCTAGGTTGGACATAACTTTTCTTCCAAGGAGTAAGCGTCTTCTAATTTCATGGCTGCAGTCACCATCTGCAGTGATTTTGGAGCCTATTTATCCATTCATTTGCTAATGGAAACTCAGATCGCTTCAATTTTTTGGCTACTATAAACAATACTGAAATAAACATTAGCATACAATATCTGAATCTTTCTTTCCAGTTCTTTTGGATATTTACCTCGAAGGTGGAACTGCTCAATCATACAGTAATTCCAAGTTTAGCATTTGAAAGACCACCAAACAGTTTTCTGAAGTGGCTGTACAGATTTTATTCATACATTACCACCAAGAATGCATGAGGGTTCCAATTTATTCACATCTTCATCAATACTTGTTATTCTATTTTTTTAATGGCTACCCTAATGGGTATAAGGGCTTCCCTGGTGGCTCAGAGGTTAAAGCGTCTGCCTGCAATGCAGGAGACCTGGGTTCAATCCCTGGGTTGGGAAGATACCCTGGAGAAGGAAATGGCAACCCACTCCAGTACTCTTGCCTGGAGAATCCCATGGATGGAGGAGCCTGCTGGGCTACAGTCCACGGGGTCACAAAGAGTCGGACACGACTGAGCGACTTCACTTTCACTTTCGATGGGTATAAAGTATCTTTTCATATTCTTGTTGGCCATTTGTGTCTCTTATCTAAAGAAATAACAATTCAAGTGCTCTGATAATTTTAAAATTGGGTTTTCTTTTTGCTGGTGAGGAGTTTTTTTAATGTATTCTGGTATTAATGTCTTTAAAGGTTTATTACTACATTTTCTTGAAAGTGTTTTATTATTTTAGTGCTTCTATTTAGGGTACTGATCCATTTTGAGTTAATGTTTGTAGATGACATGAGATACCATTTTAAGTTAATTCTTTTCCATGTGGAAATCCAATCATTTAGCACCATTTATTTCCCAAAGCTGTTTTCACAGCTTTGACTCACCACCCTTCTCTAAAGTCAGTTTTCCATGGATACAGGTTTATTTCTAGATCCTTAATTTTATACTATTGGTCTATAGGTCTATCTTTATTTTTAGATGCTATTTTAAATGGAGCAGCTTTAAATTTGCTCTTCAGATTGTTCACTGCTGATGTGTAGAAACAAATTATTTTCCTGTGTTGATCTTGTACTCTGCAACATTTTGATGAACTTGATTATTGATTCTAGTAACTTTCTTTCGGATTCTCCAGGATTTTCTATATACAGGATCATGTTATCTATGAATAGAGAGATTTACTTTTCACTTAACTGTCTGGATACCTTTTATGTCCTGCCTTTGTCTAAATACTCTGGTTAGAACTTCCAATGCAATGTTCAGTATCAGTGGTGAAACTTTCCATTTTTCACAATTGAATATGATGTCAGTTGTGGGATTTTCACAAAGGTTTTTTATCAAGTTAAGTAGGTCCCCTTCTATTTCTAGTTTTCTGAGTGTTTTTACCATGGAGAGATGCTGGATTTTTGTTAAATGTTTTCTCTGTGTCAAATGAGATGATCATGTGGTTTTTTGCCTTTCTATCTTTCTATTAATGTGGCATATTACAGTAATTAATTTTCTTACGTTGAACTACCCTTGAATTCCTGGGGGTAATCTGACTTGATCACCATATATAATCCTTTTAATACATTGTTGGATTCAGTGCCTTAATATTTCCTTGAGCCCTCAAAAAAAAAAAAAAAAAAAGGATTATACATGGTGACCAAATCAGATTAACCCAGGAATTCAAGGGTAGTACAACATAAGAAAATGTTGAACTTTCTTTGGGATTGGAATGAAAACTGACCTTTCCCTGTCTGTGGCCACTGCTGAGTTTTTCAAATTTGCTGGCATATTGAGTGCAATGCTTTAACAGCATCATCTTTTATGATGTGAAATAGCTCAGCTGGAATTCTATCACCTCCACTAGTTTTGTTTGTAGTAATGCTTCCTAAGGTCCACTTGACTTCACACTCAAAGATGTCTGGCTCGAGGTGAGTGACCACACCATCGTGGTTATCTAAATTAAAATTTACTAGGAATATAAATATTTAAAGGTAATTCAAAGCTTCTCAAAAATAGTTTGATTTTTCTCCCCAAGTCATATCTTCTTCTTCTACAGTTCTCCCCAATTTTTGTTATGATAAAAATTGACCCAGTAATGCATGTCAGAAGTGTAAAAATCTTTTAAATGTCTATCTTCTCAACCCCTACATAACATTCCCTGGTGGCTCAGATGGTAAAGCGTCTGCCTACAATGAGGGAGACTTGGGTTCAATCCCTGGGTTGGGAAGATCTCATGGAGAAGGAAATGGCAACCCACTCCAGTATTCTTGCCTGGAAAATCCCATGGAGAGAGAATCCTGGCAGGCTACAGTCCATGGGGTCGCAAAGAGTTGGACATGACTGAGTGACTTCACTTTCACATAATTTAATGACAGTCATATTTTTATTTGCCATAATTTATCTGGAAAATATTCATTCCTCCATTTTCATTTTATTACTTTAAGATTTTATTATTTCTAACCATGGTTTTAGGAGTATCCTCATCTTAGCTGTACAAACCTTATCTTTCCACGATGTAATTTTTGCCATGTCACATCCTAATTAATTAATGGCAATACCTTAAGAAGTGTGACAAAAATTCCTTTTATAAACTTGGCT
Organism: Cephalophus harveyi; assembly: GCA_006410635.1. Lineage (NCBI taxonomy): Eukaryota > Metazoa > Chordata > Mammalia > Artiodactyla > Bovidae > Cephalophus > Cephalophus harveyi. The sequence continues at coordinate 198,752 of SJYT01015607.1, read as the reverse complement.
CCTTAAGTCTATTTCTTGTTTCATTTCCTGTCACCCCTTCATAATACCTGTTTCAGCCATGCCCAACTGTCAATAGTTTCATAAATGCATTAGGCAATCCTTTGCTTTATGTCTCTCAATTACCTGTATCTTGAATATTCTTCTCCATCTCCAAAACTTCAAATCACCATTCAGGAATCAAATACCACTTTCAAAAACTTATACAAACTCTGGAAGCAGAAATAGGCCCCTCCTCTACTATGACTAGTAACTTCCTCATATTTGCATTATAGCTTTTGTTTTATTATTGTAATTATCTGCTTAGAGATCTATATTCTCCACTAGATATGAAGGTACAGATTATATTTAAATTACTTTCTATACTTGGCAAATAGTGAATACTTATAGTTTGAAAAATCAGCACACATTTGGTGAACTAATGAATTAGTTCAGGGGAATCAGACCTATGACATTTCACCAAGATTCTCAGCAAAAATCTTTTTTCAAAGCAGTATCTCCAGACTTCTGTATCAACATGGCGAAGTAGGAAGATGTGGAAATCAACATCCTGCATGAACACATCAAAAATACATCAATATTACTCTAGGAGGTGGGTCAAAACAGATCTTGGTTTATGGAAGAGAGTGTTCTGCTTATGTTTTCCTCTAGGAGTTTTATAGTATCCAGTCTTATATTTAGGTCTTTAATCTACTGTGAGTTTATTTTTGTGTGTGGTGTTAAGGAATTTTCTAATTTCATTCTTTTATAAGAAGCTGTCCAGTTTTCCAAGTACTGTTTATTAAAGAGGCTGTCTTTTCTCCACTGCACATTCTTTGCTTCTTTTGTGATAAATTAGTAGATCATAAGTGTGGGGGGTTATTTCTGGGCTTGCTATCCTGCTCCATTGATCTATAAGTTAGTTTTTAATGCCAAAACCATATGGTTTTCATTACTGTAGTTTTGTAGTATAGACTGAAGCCAGGCATCTAATTCTTTCCACTTTATTTTGCTTTGGCTATGTAGAGTCTTTTGAGTTTCCATACAAATTGTAAAATATTTTTGTTCTAGATCTGTGAAAAATGCCACTGGTAATTTGATAGGGATTGCATTAAGCCTTTTCAGCACTGGCTGGTTCACTGCTCCCACAGAAAAACAGAGAGGGATAATTAGGACTGCATGAGTGGCTACCCAGTTGCCCACAATAGCCCCAGCATGTACTTCAGCCTGAGCTAAGCCAATGCTTCAGCTTCACTTACTTTTATGTCACAGTCACACACTGGATTGAGGGTTGTGGCAACTGGAAAGAGCTCAGATGTGGATACAGAGTTTATTCAGACCTGGGCAAGTGTCTGAGCACAGCGTGGTGGGTAGTATTTACTGAGAACGCATATCAGAAGAAACCTTGATCTCTGACAGTGGCCAGACTATCACAGCCTGCATCCTGATATACATTAAGAGGCTATGTGAGCTCTGCCTGTCCTGTGGCATGGCCCTACAACAGTATAGGGTTACTGGAGACTAGGAAGGACCATGAGGCTATGGAGGAAAAGACTAGGTCAAAATGGTTTAAAAATACATGAGGTACCTTTACAAAAGTTGCTCTAAGTTTGATCCCTAAAAGCCTTTGATTAGAAACTCCCTTCTTTAATATCTATGAATAACAGACAAGCTCACTAGGCTTAAATGGATATTTTTTAATCTCATCATTCTCCATTATTTTGGTAAATGAGAAGAGTTTCTGTTCCAGCTTTATCAAGGAAGGAAAAACAACTAGAATTTATTGAGAATTTATAATGAACGTAATACTAGGCATTTTTACATATACTGTCTCAGTACAGTTTCTATGTATGGTTCATGAAGGTTAATTTGCTTAGGGATATAATCTCATGGACAGAGGAGCCTGGTAGGCTGCAGTCTGTGGGGTCGCAAAGAGTCGGGCACGACTGAGCAACTAACACTATAGACAGCTAACAGAAGAAAAGTGTCATTTACCTACATCTATCTCATTTCAATGCCCAGATCTTTTCCCCCAGATGGTGCTAGTGGTAAAAGAAACCATTTGCTAATGCAGGAGACTTAAGAGACGTAGATTTGATTCTGTGTCAGGAAGACCCCTTGGAGGAGGGCATGGCAACTCACTCCAGTATTCTTGCCTGGAGAATCCCCATGGATAGAGGAGCCTGGCTGGCTACAGTCCATAGTGTTACAAAGAGTCGAACACAGCTGAAGTGATTTAGCACACATACTTGTCTGTGTCAGATAATACGTATCTTAGAATTAAGTTTTCATATATAAATGTTATTCTAAAGACAGTAGTCATGTATGGATGTGAGAGTTGGACCATAAAGAAAGCTAAGTGCCGAAGAATTCATGCCTTTGAACTGTGGTGTTAGAGAAGACTCTTGAGAGTCCCTTGGATTGCAAGGAGATCCAACCAGTCCATCCTAAAGGAGATCAGTCCTGAATATTCATTGGAAGGACCAATGCTGAAGCTGAAACTCCAATACTTTGGCCACCTGATGAAAAGACCTGACTCATTGGAAAAGACCCGGATGCTGGGAAAGATTGAAGGTGGGAGGAGAAGGGGCAACAGAGGGTGAGATGGTTGGATAGCATCACTGACAGGATGAACATGAGTTTGAGTAGGCTCCGGGAGTTGGTGATGGAAAGGGAAACTTGGTGTGCTGCGGTCTATGGGGTCACAAACAGTTGAACACGATTGAGCAACTTAAGTAAAACTGCAAGACAGAGAATGTTCTTCAGACTTCAGTTCATGTAAACATTAGCAAATTAAATGATCATTAAGAATATTAACCTAAATATATTCTTAAATTCAAACAACTCATACAGATGATTACTGGAATACAACGTTTTGTTATAATGACTTACAAATTAAAAGATAAATAAATTTAGAAAGAACTTAGAAAATCTTTTAAGATTTTTAACAATTTGACCTGACCATTAGTACTTAGTATACTGTGTTCAAGTCTTTATTTATAAGAATGCTGTTGCTCTTATTTGCAGTTTAATCTGTTTTATAATCTTATATTTAATAAACACAAGTGAAATTTCATTGCCTGTATTTCACATAATACAGTTACAGTAAACATGAAGAACTCATAGATTATATGATAATTTGCCTAGGACTAACATAAATTAATCTCTTGCTGATATGCAAAGTGTATAATCCATAATTAAATGAGACTAGAGAGTAGAATTTAAATTATCTAAAACAGAAACATCTGTGAGTCTCTAAAGCCTTATTTACAAAGATTCTTTTGATAATGCTACTAAAATTCTGTTAATCTATTTGCTAAAATAACATGCCTAAACACTTTTGTTCATTGATTCAATACATACTTACTGAGTATATATTATATGCTAGGCATGTTCCACGTATGAGAGAGAAGGCAGTGAACAAAAATCTGCTATTTATACTTATGGATCTTATTTCTATCAGGCATACAGGTATAAATAAATAAATAAGAAGATTTCAATCCAATAAGATCTATGAGGAAAACCGAAAAAACAGAATGATGTGTTAGCATACACAAGATTGAGTGGTGCCAGTTAAGCTCTGAGAAAGTCATAACTTAAACTAAGGTCTGATATTAATTCTGAGTAATTGTATATATTCAAAGTACTAAAGCTATTCTAAAAATGAGCAAAAACTTATAATTCAAAAATTTCTCTAATTTAATGCCAGTTTTATCATCACTGAATTTAAATAAGTGAGATTGTACATTTCTATATCACGTGATCCAGGCTGAAAGTAACCTGACTTTATCTCTCCTGCCTCCTTTCCTTCTTTGCCTTTCCTTTATCTTTCTTTCCGACTCCAATGTTAACCCAGGTTCAGATAAAGATCAACTGTATGCTTACCCTAGGCATTATCTCGGCTTCCAAGGAGCATTAGTGGTAGAGAATCTGCTTGCCAATGTAGAAGACATAAAAGACACAGGCTTGACCCCCCTGGAGAGGGCATGGCAACCCACTCCAGTATTCTTGCCTGGAGCATCCTAGGGACAGAGAAGCCTAGCAGGCTATAGTCCACTGGGTCGCAAATAGTCAGACATGACTGAAGCGACTTAGCATGCACACAGGCATTACCTAAGCACCTCCAGAAGGAAATAACAATAACAAGGTGATTCAGATTAGAAATCCTCAAATACCGAGGAACTGTAGGTACAAGGTACTACAGAAGGTGAACAATTTTAAGCTAGCAGATTGCTTATATATGAAGATTCTCAGTCTTCAGTACAGGTAAACAAACTTACTCTGATGGTGAAGGAACAGGAGAAACATCTCCAGGTAAAAAGCAGAAGTCAAATTATTTGATGAGTTTGAAAAAGTGGAAAAGAGTACTGAGAGGGACTTCACTGAGCTGTAGGAGGAATTGAAAAAATGTAGCCAAGGTCTGGACCATAAAGAAGGCTGAGCGTCAAACAATTGATCCTTTTGAATTATGGTGCTGAAAAAGACTCTTGAGAGTCACTTGGACTATAAGGTGATCAAACCAGTCAATCCTAAAGGAAATCAACCTTGAATATTCACTGGAAGGACTGATGTTGAAGCTGAAGCTTCAATATTTTGGCCACCTGATGAGAAGAGCCAACTCACTTAAAAGGACCCTGATGCTGGGAAAGATTGAGGGCAGAAGGAGAAGAGGGTGATAGAGGATGAGATGGTTGGATAACATCATGACTCAATGGATACAAATTTGAGCAAACTGCGGGAAATAGTGGAGGACAGAGAGTCTAGTGTGCTGCAGTCCATGGGGTTGCAGAGTTGGACACAACTTAGCGACTGAACAGCAACAGATCATACTGGGAAGGTACAGTAGGCAGAATAACGCCCCTGTGAATGTGTTAGGCTGTATGGTTGTCGTTATTTAGTCACTAAGTCATGTTCGACTCTTTGTGACTACATGGACTGTAGCCCACCAGGCTCCTCTGTCCATGGAATTCTCCAGGCAAGAATACTGGAGCGGGTTGCCATTTCCTTCTCCTGGGGATCTTCCTGACCCAGGGACTGAACCTGATTCTCCTACACTGGCAGGCGGATTCTTTACCACTGAGCCATCAGGGAAGCCCAAGCTATCTGGCAGAGTCAAATTAAACCTGCAGATGGAATAAAGCTAATCAGCTGACTTTAAAATAGGGAATTTATTCTGCATTGTCTTGTTGGTTCTCAATGTAAAATTACAAGGGTACCTTAAATGTAGAAGAGAGATGGTAATGTGAAGACTAGGATTCCTGATGTTGCTTGCTTTTAAACTGGAAGGGATGAGCCCTGGTAAGAAGGCAGCCACCAAAAGCTGGAAAAAGCAAGGAAAAGAATTCTCCCCTTCAGTCTCCAGAAAGGAATGTAGTCCTGCCCACATCTTGATCTCAGCCTAAGTGAGATGCTGTATTGTTGTGCAATCGAGACCCTGTATGGGATTTCTAAATTATAGAATTGTAAGATAACAAATATGTGCTGTTTTAAGCCATTTATAATCATCTGTTATGGTAGCCACAGAAAACAAACATATAATGTCTAAAACAGATACAGTAAAGGGCACTGAATGAAGAAGGTGAAGGTGAAGTCGCTCAGTCGTGTCCGACTCTTTGCGACCCCGTGGACTGTAACCTACTAGGCTTCTCCGTCCGTGGGATTCTCCAGGCAAGAATACTGGAGTGGGTTGCCATTTCCTTCTCCAGGGGATCTTCCCGACCCAGGGATCGAACCCGGGTCTCCCGCATTGCGGGCAGACTCTTTAACCTTTGAGCCACCAGGAGACCCACTGAATGAAATATGTATGCAAACATCAGAAGAAACAACTGCAAGAAATTGGTTGCTTCTGGAAACAGCAGGATAAAAGCAGGTAGCTGGTTTTCATTGTTGTTATAAGTTATTTTAGCATTGTTTGATTTTTTAAAAACGTGAATGTATTATTTCAATGAAAAATAAGAAGTTTTTTAAAAAAGAAAAACAATACAAACAAAAAACGTTGTATATATGGAGGAAAAATCCAATTTCTTTTTGAATGTTTGCCAGGAGTACGAGTGGAAGATTCAGTTAAGTTGAGCTGCAGCTGTTCTTTTCACTGTTTTTATTTTTCACATTAACCAGCAATTATCTTTCAAACTTTTCTGTTGTTCTTATCTCTAACATATCTGTTCTTCCTTCTCAAGTAACACTATAAAAAAACAACAGGACTACCAGGAAGAAAGGTCTGTCTACTAATCATGATTTTCAACAGTAAAACAGTTTATTTCACTTGCAAGTTAATTTCAGAGAGGTTAATAGAATTCATAGTACTGCATTAACCCATATTATTGACTGGAAACTTGTAGACAGTAGAACACGCAGCTGGAGAATACCCCAACTTCAGGTCCATGAAATGAGCTCTGAACTCTGGTCATAACTTGAATGAGGAGACTAACAGTACAAAGAGTCTGATTTTTAGAGAAAGAGCAGAGTAAAAGCAAAATGCTCTTAGTGAAAACTTGGAAAAACACCATTCCAAGAAAAGATGATCTCCTTCCTCTACAAACTTTTAATATTCACTGGTAATCCCAATTCATTTGTCATGTAATCATACATATCATTTTTGTTAATGTTTCCAGATTGTGTGTTATTTTTACCATGCATTATAAATTACTTAGTAGGAACAATCCTAATTTTTTAAAAAAGGTACTAAATTTAGTATTTAGCATTCTTGTATGCTAATTTTATATATAAGTTGAATAAATAATATGGAGATATTTTGCATTGAGAAAGATGAACAATTAAGGATGGAACTTGTTCATTTTCTTTTTTTTATTTCTGTGTTTTCCCTGCTCCTTGCTAAGTGGTTCATCCAGGCATACTGCCAAAGCTAATTCAACTTTCTGACAACTTACCTCAGACATTATAAGCTACTGAAGTTGTAAATTTATAGCACTGAAGGAGCATATCTCTATAGCATTTTTTATAGTCCAGTAACATGCATTTGTAAAATTCAGTAAAACGCTAAAAGAAAAAAAAATACCAAAGGTACTTTCCACAAGATTATAATTTTAACTGCCTTATCTACATTCTTACTCTCTGTTGAAAAAAAATCTGCCAAAACCACCAGAATGACTCTCAACTGGCAGTGATTTTGCTCCCTGGGACACTTGGCAATGTCTGGATACATTTTCATTAGTTATAGCTTAGATGGTAGTACTGGCATCCAGCAGGGAGAGACCAGAGGTGTTGCTTAACATCCTACCATGCACAAGAGAGCCTCCCATGACAATTAGCTAGCCCCAAATGACAATAAAGCTGAGACTGAGAGACACTGCACTAGAGAAATAGAGAAGTCAAATAGAAAATGACAAAACATTTTTTCAGAAGCATCTACAACATATTTATCATGGATTCTGATACAGATGAAGGTCTATTAGTTATGCCCTAGTCTGTCTTTCCAACATACTAATTTAAACAGTATCAAAGTTTCATTTATTAAAAAAAAAAATGAGCACCTAAATACACAAAGTCACCATACTGTGTACTGAATAGAATACAAAAAAAAAGTTTAGAACACAAAGTAGTTTAGAGGTAAAAATCCTAAGTAGACTCTAGCAGTGTATTAAATAAATAATACACTGAATAACTTGTCCAAGTAAGGTTCATCTCTGGAGTAGGGTTCAATGTAAATTAGAAAACATAAAACCATCTCAACAGATACTGGAAAAGTACTTGATAAAATTCTATATCAACTCCTGATTTAAATAAGCAAAATCTAAAGGTTCAAGTAAATTAGGAATAGAAGGAAATTTCCAAAGGGGATATATTAATACAATAAATCAAAAGTAACATTATACTAAATGGTGAGATGTCAGAAACATTCTCACTAAAAAGTCAGGAAAGCATACACTCTTCAGCTATAGTTAAATTCACACATAAGAGCTTACTTCAGTTCAGTAGTTCAGTTCAGTTCAGTTCAGTCGCTCAGTCGTGTCCGACTCTTTGCGACCCCATGAATCGCAGCACGCCAGGCCTCCCTGTTCATCACCATCTCTCGGAG
>SJYT01015607.1:170605-190505 GCA_006410635.1 Cephalophus harveyi | reverse complement strand
AAGTTAAATAAGCAGGGTGACAATATACAGCCTTGACGCACTCCTTTTCCTATTTGGAACCAGTCTGTTGTTCCATGTCCAGTCCTAACTGTTGCTTCCTGACCTGCATACAGATTTCTCAAGAGGCAGGTTAGGTGGTCTGGTATTCCCATCTCTTTCAGAATTTTCCACAGTTTATTGTGATCCACACAGTCAAAGGCTTTGGCATAGTCGATAAAGCAGAAGTAGATGTTTTTCTGGAACTCTCTTGCTTTTTCCATGATCCAGCGGATGTTGGCAATTTGATCTCTGGTTCCTCTGCCTTTTCTAAAGCCAGCTTGAACATCAGGGAGTTCACGGTTCACGTATTGCTGAAGCCTGGCTTGGAGGATTTTGAGCATTACTTTACTAGCATGTGAGATGAGTGCAATTGTGCGGTAATTGGAGCATTCTTTTGCATTGCCTTTCTTTGGAATTGGAATGAAAACTGACCTTTTCCAGTCCTGTGGCCACTGCTGAGTTTTCCAAATTTGCTGGCATATTGAGTGCAGCACTTTCACAGCATCATCTTTCAGGATTTGAAACAGCTCAACTGGAATTCCATCACCTCCACTAGCTTTGTTCGTAGAATAAATAAGAGTTGGAAGGTTAACAAGCAAAACTGAAATACCAATAATGATCAATCAGAAAATGTAGGAGAGAATAAAAGGACTATCATATTCACCACAGTAAATACATAAGAACATGCACACACATTCACACACACAAACACACTGCTGCTACTGCTAAGTTGCTTCAGTCGTGTCCGACTCTGTGCGGCCCCATAGACGGCAGCCCACCAGGCTCCCCCGTCCCTGGGATTATCCAAGCAAGAACACTGGAGTGGGTTGCCATTTCCTTCTCCAATGCATGAAAGTGAGAAGTGAAAGTGAAGTCGCTCAGTCGTGTCCAACTCTTAGCGACCCCATGGACTGCAGCCTACTAGGCTCCTCCGTCCATGGGATTTTCCAAGCAAGAGTACTGGAGTGGGGTGCCATTGCCTTCTCCGCACAAACACACTACTTACATATAAAGCCAATGACAAATTTGAAAAATCTGCTTTTTAACCAAAGAAAGCCAAGTGTATGTACACATGCATGAAACTGTTTGTAAGGGTAATCCTTTCAAATTCAGAGTCCTTCCAGACACCTAAAGGCAGATCCTCACAGTCAGAGGCTGGGTTGCAAACTTACAGCCTAGACTAAAGTCAGTCTTTTAAGGTGATTTCTTTGGACATCTGTATACATGGCTGTTTGTGTGAATGCTTTTTATCATGAATGAACTCTCTAGGCTAACAAAGTTCCTAACTCTCTCTCCCTATTTTCTTATATCGGGAACTCAAAAAGTTTACAATACTTCTCCAGAAATTGAAGATATTTGAGTTTGCAGGTCTAGATTTTACTCTATGTCAACTTGAGTGTAGAATTTCTGAGGACATTAAAACTATATATTGTCTTTCTATCTTCTTCAGAACCCAATTCCTAGAAAATGAATGCTCAATAATTATTTGTTGGTTTACTGATTTTTGAATGATTTGGGAAAAATTTGTGTTAGAACAGTTCTGTACATAATGTCTGAAATAACTATACAGTTTACACATTTCAAGCATTAAAACATTTGCTTCTAAATTCTTTTTGATTGCCTTTTAGAAATGTTTGCTAGCAGATAAAACCTTTTTGGGTGACCCAGTGGTAAAGAATCCATCTGCCAATGCAGGAGACCCTGGTTCAATCCCTGGGTAGGAAGCTCCCCGGAGAAGGAAATGACAACTCATTCCAGTATTCTTGTTTGGGAAATCCCATGGACAGGTGGGCTACAGTCCATGGGGTCACAAAGAGTCAGACACGACTAAGCAAGTAAACAACACTACACTGAACTCTAGGAATTTGGCTATAGGCTTACAGTCAGAATCTAATGGTATGGGAAAGGAATAGTGTAGCTAGAAATCACTATGATAAGCACTAGTAAACATACATGATCTTAATTAAAATTAGGCAATTTTCAACACATTATGGCAAATGAACTTGTATAACAATGGAAATGAGAAAGCATATAGGAAGTTTCCTAATGAAACTATAGAAAGTAAGAAACATCTTCCTTCCTGGCAGCCTACAAATTCTATTTTCTTTTCCACAAATAGTGTTAGAACAACTGAATATCCATATGCAAGTCAATGGAATTTGATTTAAACTTCACACCTTATAAAAAAATAAAATGCAAAATTATAAAATTTTATAAGAAAATACAGGAAAAAAATCTTAGTGACTGAGTTTGGCAAAGAGTTCATCAAAATTGAGAATTTTTGCTCTATGGAACACACTGTTAAGAAAATGAAAAGACAAGCTACAGATTGAGAAAACATGTTGGCAACTCACAAATCCAACAAAGAGCTTATATATATCTTTATATAAGCTTTATATATACATATCTTTGTATCTATATATGTTTTATATATATATATATATCTTTATGTAAGAATATATAAAGAACTCTCAATATTCAACAGGAAGAAAGCAAACAACTCAATCAAAAATAAGTAAAAGATTTGAATGAAAAATTGACTAAAGTTGATGTACATATGGCAATTAAGTATAGGAAAAAATGTTCAAAATCATTAGCCAATATGAGAGGGAAATGAAAACCATTAAGAGATACCATTACATACCTCTCAGAATGGCTAAAATAAAAGATACTAATGAGCAAATGTCAGACACAGAACAATTAGAACTCTCATATATTGTTGGTGGGAATGTAAGGTGGTACAGCAGCTTAGGAAAACAATTTCACAATTTCTTAAAAGTTAAACATGATACTTGTTTTACAGAAAAACTTATACATGAATGTTTACAGCTGTTTAATTTATAATCTTTCAAAACTAGGGATATTAAAACAGGAGTTTCACATTTCATTGAAAACCCTGAAAGATCTGGCATGTTAGGACAGGACAACACTAGCTGATAATGAATAGCAACTTATCTATGTACAGGGCATGCCACAGCTCTGCCCACTCCCCACACATATACACAGTGAAAGCATTTGCTCTGACATCTGGCCCACTTCACTCTTGTGTATTACCTGCCTAGTCTTCTGTGGCAAAATCGAACATCAAAAATGTGTGTTCCTCTTACCATACCATCAAATATATTGCTGCATAGTGGTTACCCAGCTAGAGCCTACATTTTCCAGTTCCTTGGATCCAGATACGACCACATGACAAGTTTTCAATAACTGAATGTGAGCAGAGTGATCTTTTTTGACTTCCAGGCTAGACAGAATAAAATTTTCTCTCCTCTACTATGTGGAAGCAACAATCTCCAAGGTCTTAAGGGAAGATGAAGCCACAAGATGAAGAAGTAAAAAAAAAAGGTACTTATTGGTACTTCTGTGTTGTTTATTTTTTTATATTAAGCTTCACCTTCACAATAAGAAAGGTCTGTTGATGGAAAATGCTCTTAAGGATGAAGGGTGAAATTTGTGTCTACCAACTTCAAAAAGTTGGTTGAGGAGATCAAATTAGATAATATATGAAAGTATTTCTTAACTTATGACTGTCATACAAACGTTAATAGTGTTTTTATCCCTACCAAATAATCATGTATAATCATTTATAATTGATAAGAATATTATGTTTCTCTTTGTTTCAGGTCCTAAATCAGGAACCACAAACTCAGGTGCTTAAGACAGTGTATTAGAGTGGCTCTGTGCAACAGAACTTTCTGTGAAGATGGAAATAGTCTATCTATACAGTCAAATACTACAGCCACTAATTATATGTGACTGCTGAGTACTTGATATGAATACATATGACAGAGAAACCAAAATATTTTATATTAATATATTTAAATAACCACATGTAGCTAATGGCTACCCTATCTGGACAACACAGAGCTTGAGTAACACTAGATTCTATACACATCAACCCCAAATTTCAATGATTTAAGTTTTATTTATTTTTCATGTAATAGTCCAAAGTGAATATTTCTCTATCTTTGGAGTAGGTCATACTTATTCAGGGAAAAAAAGCTTTACTTGAGATTTTTTATGGGTAAATAAATGGGTGTCGACTTCCCAGAGAAAGACTAAACTGTTCGATTTCTAGATAATTAAAAGAAAAAATGTATTAGGTTTTAAAATTCTCACTTTGGAGTTCTAATGATTTTCTGAATGTTGGTTTATGTTCAAAATCTCACTCAAAAAAGGTACAACCCTTTTCTTCTTGTTCTCTCTTCACTCATTGTCATGGTTAATGAATTACTGGTCATAATCATGCACATAAACACTGTTCAAGCATTTATAATTATAGTACTTGAATACTTAGAATCATCAGGGATGCCGCAGTAGAATGAAATAAATCTTTTCTCCTACGGAGAACCCTGTATGAAATTAGAGTGACAAAGATGGGAAGTACCTAAAAAGGGAACTCTAGGATTTCTGTGAAAAGGTATATGTATCACTGGCATACCGTAATAGACAAGTCACACAGCCTTCCAAAATAGTGATTTTTTTGAAATTTTGAGTATTTGCCCTTTTCACTTTCTGTGACACTATTATCACTTCTTCTCATCCTCCAGTAGAGACTTAAAAGTGACCAACAAATGGTAATCTGGAATGTAATGTAAGAATCTGAAGATATTCTCCTTTACTTTTTACTTTTCCTAGGGAAAAAAGTTTCCTTTCTCATGTACATTCAATAATTCCATCCTCTAAATGTGGCCTATTTGGTTCTCCTTCAGTATTTCATGGTTTAAAAAAAAGAAAAACACTGCACAGTAAGACTGGGATTGAGTGACATGAGGCAGTAAGAATTTGGTGACTTCCAAGAGAGATACAATATATAGACTCATTAAGAAAAAGGTGAGAAACAGCCACATGGAATATGATGTATTAAAAAAAAAAAAAAATGCCGTCCCAGGCCATTAACAGAATTTATAGAGCTAACTTTTCTCTCAGAAATTTAAGCATATCCCCTTTCTATATGTTACTATAGTGTCAAATTTTTTGCTAACTCAGTAACATTTCTTTCTAGGTGTTTTTGTACAAATTACACATTTGGAAATGGAGGCAACCATAATCATCCATATATAATTCCTGAAGTTGCTTCACCTTCCTGACTCCTTAAATGTTAGCAGTAAAACCAAGGTCTAGCAAAGGTCTTACTTGTCTTTCATTCTATCCTTTCAACACATCTGTAAACTGCCAATCCCAGTAAACCACTTCCTACTTTTTTCCTGGTTGAATTTTGACTGATACAATGAACTACTCAAAAGCTAGAAAAACTGACACAAAGCTAAATTTCTCCAAGGTGATAAAGGGAAAGAAGTTGGCAATAAAAGGGAAAACCACTCTCAGTGGAAAAAAAAAGTAAAGTTTCATGTCGAAAACAACAAAGAAAAAATATATTTCTACAGTTTAAACCATATGATTTCTCTGAAGTTATGAAGATTCTTTCAAAAACTATTTTAAAAGCATGGTGTTTAAGTATCTGAGCAAAAATTTATGTAAGATAACAAATATACTTTTATAATGGCAATTTATTTCCCGCATTAAGCTAAAGTCTCATATTGTCACTATTCATGAAACAAAAACATGTGAGTAAATCACTGAATAAATTTACTTTCTAATGTCTGGTCTCTTCATTTACTGTTTTAAGGAAGAATAATGGTAACCATCTGTAATGTAACCATATTACAATTTCAAAAATAAACCTGCAGCAGCTCTGCCATGTCCAGCTATTCTAATTGCAAAGGAAAAATGGATGTTGTCAACTGAGAGCATTCCAGTAATATAAAGTTTCTCCTCTAAACTATTTTTGTTATTAGAAATCTTTTCATTTCCTTATAATAGGTTAAAAAATAAAAATTCAAAATTTATCTGCTATTAGATCAGATTTATTTAGCTACATATTTTCCTTGTTAAAACTAAAACTCAGCTAAAGAATTCTAATAAACTTCTACTTCAAATGCTCATATATAATTCATTTCTAATGTTGGCAAATATGGCAGAGTAAAAAGACCCTGAGCTCATCTCCTCTAATAGACACAGCAAAATTACAACTAAAATCAACAACCATTGGTTTAAAAGACCAGAACCTACTAGAAAAAACTGAAAATAAAGATATAAAGAAGGAACCACAAGGAGACATGGAGGAGGGGCAGAGTCACAATACAGTAAATTCCCGTAACACACTGAGTGACCTACAAACAGAAGAACAATTACAAATACAAAGATTCTTCCAATGGAGTGAGGGGTCCAAGTCCCATGTTGGGACTTGGGTCTTGTACCAGGAAGAAGAGGCCCCCAAAGCATTTGGCACTGAAGGCCAGTAGGGATTATTTTCAAAAGTCCCAAAAGGCTGGGGTGAATAGAGCCTTCACTCTTAAGGACGCACTCAAAATCTAATAAGCTCTGGGATCCAGGGCAGAAGCACTAATTTGAAAGAAGCCCAGTTCAGATCTACTTATTTATCTTGAAGAGTCTCCTTGAGAGGTAGGAGGCAACTGTAGCCCACCCCGGGGATCCAGACACTGGCAGCAACCATTATTGGTAGCTGATTCCACCACGTAGACATTACTGCTAGCAAGAACCATTTTGAAATCCTCCCTCTAGCAGGATCCAGACGTGCTCTGGCTCAATATGTTGTAGGAGCCATCACTAAGACACTTCAGGCCAAGCAATTAAATAGGCAATGACACAACCGTGTCCACCAGCAGACAGGCTGCATTAAGGCCCTCTGAGCCTTCAGTTTCCCCTGGACACAGTCCTACCCCCCAGATAGCCCAGAGCCTATTCCCACAAACAAGTGCACAAACACTAGAACCAGGACCCACAGGGCCCTCCAATAAAACTCCAGGACCTAATCTACCAGTGGGCAGGCACTAACCTCAGAGTATGATGGGTCCCAGCTCTACCCTCCAGCAAGCCTGCTCTAGCACTGGTATCAGCCTGACCCATCCAAGGGTAGACACCAGCCACAAAAAATCACAGCCCTGCAGCCTAAGATGCAATCTACATACCAGCAGGTCTGCACTGGGATAGACATTACATAATGATAAAGGGACCAATCCAAGAAAAAGACGTAACACATGCACCCAAGATAGGAGTGCCTATATATATAAAGCAAATATTAACAGACATAAAAAGAAAAACTGAAAGTAATACAATAATAGCCGGGAACTTTGACATCCCACTGAGAGATCAATAGAAAGATCATCCAGACAATAAATGAACAAAAGAAAACAAAACAAAACACTGGCCTAAAATGACACATTAGACCAGATGGAGTTCAAACATACATACTAAACATCTCACTCAAAAGCAGGAGAATACTGCTTTTTCAAGTGCATATGGAACTTTCTCCAGGATAGATCATAGCTAGGCAAATTTAAGAAAATTTCAATCCTATCAAGTATCTGTTCCAACAACATTATGTGATTAGAAATTAACAACAACAAAAAGCCTACAAAACACATATATGGATGCTAAAATATATGTGACTAAACAATCAATGAATCACTGAAGAAATAAAAGAGAAAAATAAACAAATATCTGAAGACAAATGAAAATGAAACACACAATAACCCAAAAACTATATGATGCAGCAAAAGTAGTTTTAAGAGAGAAGTTTATAGCAATTACAAAGCTTACCTCAGGAAAAAAGAAAAATCTCAAATAAAGAACCTAAATTTACACCTACAGGAACTAGAAAAAGGAGAACAAACAAAATCCAAAGCTATGGAAAAAAAGATTTCAAAAAGATCAGAGCAGAAATAAATGAAACAGAGACTATAAAACAGTGGAAAAGGTGAATGAATCTAAGATCCAGATCTTTGAAAAGACAAACAAAATTGATAAATCATTAGCCAGACTCATCAAGAAAAAAAAGGGGAGACCAAATCAATAAAATGAGAAATGAAAAAGAAGTTACAACCAACACCTAGAAATACAAAGGATCATAAAAGACTATAAACACGTATATGACAATAAAACGGACAAGCTAGAATAAATGGACAAATTCCTAGAAATATATAATCTCCCAAGATTAAACCAGATTTCCTGGTGGCTCAGATAGTAAAGAATCTGCCTGCAGTGCAGGAGACCTGGGTTTGATCCCTGGGTTGGGAAGATCTCCTGGAGAAGGGATTAGTTACCCACTCCAGTATTCTGGCTTGAAGAATTTAATGGACTGTATAGACTAAACCAGGGAGAAATGAAAAATATGATCAGAGCACTTACCATTAATGAAACTGAATCAGTAATTTAAAACTCTCAACAAACAAAAGTTGAGGACCAGATGGTTTCACAGGTGAATTCCACCAAACATTTAGAGAAGAGTTAACACCTATACTTCTCAAAGTATTTCAAAAAAGTTGCAAAAGAAGAAATGCTTCCAACTGTAAAGACAGCAGCACCCTGATACCAAAACTAGAAAAAGATATCACAGAAAAAAAATTTTGGCCAACATCACTGAAGAATACAGGTGCAAAAATCCTCAACCAAATATAGGAAAACCCAACTCCAATAACACATAAGAAGAATGGCACATCATGATAAAGTGGGATTTACCCCAAAGAGGCAAAGAAGGTTCAGTCCCACAAATCAATGTGACTCATGGTATCAACAAGTTGAAGGGAAAAAATACCAGATGATCAGCTCAATAGATGCAAAAAAAGGCATTCAATAAAATTCAACATACATTTGTAATAAAAAACTCGAGAAGGTGTTCATAGAGGGGACATACCTCAACGTAATAAAGGCCATATATGACAACCCCACAGCTAACATCATAGTCAACGGTGAAAAGCTGAGGTACCTCTAAGATGAGGTACAAGGATGGCCACTCTTGCCACTTTTAATCACCACAATATGGAAGTTTTAGCTACAACAATCAGACAAATGAAAGAAAAGAAATTCAAACAGGAAAGAAAAAAGTCAAACTGTCACTGTTTGCAGATGGCATGATACTCTACTGAGAAAATCTTAAAAGATGCCACCAGAAACCACTAGAGGTCATCAATGAATGAATTTAGTAAAGTTGCAGGATATAAAATTAACATACAAAAATCTGTTGCATTTCTATGAACTAACAGAAATTAAGGAAACCATCCTATTTAAAATTGCATCAAAAAGAATAAAATGCCTAGGAATAATCCTACCTAAGGAGGTAAAAGACCTGCACTTGGAAAACTCGAAGAAACTGATAAAATAAATGGAAGATGACACTACATATGGAAAGATACACTATTTAATACAAAGATTAGAAGAGTAAACAATAAAAACTTACTTTAGCAATATTCGGGGTTATATGTCAGATACAAAGTGATGGTTTTTGATTCCATGAACTTTATAATCTTGACAGAGACACAAAACATATGTATTTATGTATATTATATATAATGGATATATATATATATGTAGTCTTAGATATCATATATGTATTTATTATATATTTGCATATTTACTATATAATGCATACAATGCTACTATATTTTAATTTATATTAACATATTTTATATATTTCCCACATACATGAGAAAAAATTCACATATATGACAAAATGTGAGCAAAATTACTTTAAATCTAAAATATGTGAATTAAGGAATTACATAGCATACTAACTGCACACAGCAAAATTTCTTAAAAGGTCTTTCTGCCAGTCTCTTAGGAACAGTGTCATATCTCATTTAACTGCAATCTCTCTCCTTTCTCCCTAGAATTTCCTCAAAACTTACCTGTAACTAATGTTTCTTTCCCCTCTCAATTCCTTCTTCTCCAGCTATGTCGTTAGTATGGAAAACACTTTTGTAAGAGGAGCATGCAAAATGATCTAGTTAGTGAAAGATTAAAGACAGAGAAGTAAGATAGTGAAATATTTCCAACCAAATGTAATAAGGGACTGTACAAGGATAGTGGAAGCCAAAATAAATAGGAAAAAAATGATATCTAAAAACAGAAACACAAAAATTTTCAATAAAATTCTAGCAAACTAAATTCACCCACACAATAAAAGGAACATGTTATAATTTAGTGAGACATACCCCTAGGATGCAAGCATGGTTCAACATACCCAAATCAATTAATATTATCCATTACATTGAACAGAATAAAAAGATAAAAACCACAGATCATCTCAATAGATACAGGAAAAGTACTTACGAAATTTAACATGCTTTCATGATAAAAACATTCAATGAATTAGATTTAGATGGAATATATCTAAACATAATAAAGCCCATATGTGAAAGTCCAGAGCTAATGTCATACTCAGTAGTAAAAAACTGAGAGCTTTTTCTCTAAGATCAGGAACAAGACAGGATATCTACTCTCACCACTTCTATTAAATATAGTAGTGGACATCCTAACCACAGTAATTAGGCAAGAAAAAGAAATAAAAGACATCCAAATTGGAAAGGAAATATGACACTATGTGTGTACATAACATAAAGTTATACATGAAAAACTCTAAAGAATATATACACACACATACTTGTTAGAAACAATTAACGAGTTCAGTCAAGTTGGAGCAAACAAAATCAACAAATAAAATTCAGTTGCATTTCTAACCACTAACAATACACTATGTGAAAAGGAAATTAAGAAAACAATTCCATTTACAATAGTATAAAAAAACTAAATATCTAGAAATAAACTTACAACTTATACAGTAAAAAATACAAAATCTTGCTGAACGAAATTTCAAAAGACACAAGTAAATGAAAAGAAATTAGTGATCATGGATAGGAAAACTTAACATTGTTAAAATGTTCATCCTACCCAAAGCAATGTACAGATTAAATACGATTCCTATCATGGCATCCAGTCCCATCACTTCATGGCAAATACATGGGGAAACAGTAAGGTAAGGTGAAGTCGCTCAGTTGTGTCCGACTCTTTGCGACCCCATGGACTGTAACCTACTAGGCTTCTCTGTCCATGGGATTCTCCAGGCAAGAATACTGGAGTGGGTTGCCATTTCCTTCTCCAGGGGATCTTCCCGACCCAGGGAACGAACCTGGGTCTCTCGCATTGGAGGCAGAAGCTTTAACCTCTGACCCAAGTGGATGACTTTATTTTGGGGGGCTCCAAAATCACTGCAGATGGTGATTGCAGCCATGAAATTAAAAGATGCTTACTCCTTGGAAGGAAAGTTATGACCAACCTAGACAGCATATTAAAAAGCATAGACATTACTTTGTCAACAAAGGTCCGTCTAGTCAAGGCTATGGCTTTTCCAGTAGTCATGTATGGACGTGAGAGTTGGATGATAAAGAAAGCTGAGCACCAAAGAATCGATGCTTTTGAACTGTGGTGTTGGAGAAGACTCGAGAGTCTTGAGACTCGAGACCCTTGGACTGCAAGGAGATCCAACCAGTCCATCCTAAAGGAGATCAGTCCTGAATATTCATTGGAAGGACTGATGTTGAAGCTGAAACTCCAATACTTTGGCCACCTGATGAGAACTGATTCATTTGAAAAGACCCTGATGCTGGGAAAGATTGTGGGCAGGAGGAGAAGGGAATAACAGAGGATGAGATGGCTGGCTGGCATCACTGGCTCAATACACGGGTTTGGGTAGACTCCGGCAGTTGGTGATGGACAGGGAAGCCTGGCGTGCTATGGTTCATGGGGTCACAAAGAGTCGGACACGACTGAGCGACTGAACTGAACTGAAACATATTCTTAACATGAAGATGAATAAAAGATTCAGTTCACAGGCAGAACTGAATAAAATAACAGGTATTAAGAAAAGGTAAAGAAAAAGGACAATTTTTAAACATTTTCATTATTATCAAGTACAGTACAATAGACTTAGAGGACCACAATGGCTGATATCAAAACTGCTAACAACCAATACAAAACAGAAAACTCTCAGAGAAGATTCAACTGAAAATCATATCAGAAATTTAATTTGATTACAGTTTTCTCTCATCATGTAGAAAAATTTGTTTTAAGAAAATTATTTTTCATTCAAATTATATTTAGAATAAATAATACATTCAAATTATTAAAAAATCAAAGTTAGGAAAGCACAGAGTAAAATCTTCCTCCCTACCCTGATATACTGGCTTCCTATATGTCCCTATATGCATATAAAAGCAATTGCACAGAAAGAGATATATAAAAATATTCCCTTTTTTATACAAGGATGCATACATATTTTTGCATACTGTCTTACTCATTAAGATAAGATTGACATATTCTTTCAAAAAAGATGATCCTATATAATGAATATCTCTAGTTCTCCAGTTCTCAGAAATTCTATCAGTCCAAATAGAAAGTACCAGTAAGTTTTATCTTTTCACATTTTCATGGCTTTTCCCAAATCTCTCACCCTCATTTCACATGCATATACTCTCAACAAAACATCCTGCTCTACTTGGTTTTCATCTTCTTTCACTCCTTGTATTATTGCTGATTGCATTAGTTTTAAAGAAATAATAGAAAATTTAATGAGCTGAACTCAAGTATTTGTAGAACAAGCAAGAAAATAACTAATTTAGGTAATTCAAAGACCACTGTGTGCTCCTTCTTCATTAACTGCCATGTAATTCTATTTCTGCTTTTCAGAATTAATTTAGAAATAGGTCCACTCTGTTTTCTTTTATGTAATTCAAATTTAAATGAACACAACCTAAATTTATGAAAATTCATGCTCATTATCAAGGACGACTATTATTTTCAGCACATGTGAAATAATCCAAAGTATTCATTTATTTATTTGTGTATCTTAATGATAATTATATAGACTTTAATTTTGCAAATATCCTTTAGTTAATGAACATATGGGTATATGATACAAAGTTAATATAAGAATCCAAGAGATACTAGAAGCTAATGATTCCAGTCCAGAATCTGGTCACGTATAAATCTATATGTCCTTGCAGCGAATCATTTGCTTTATCTAACCTCCCACATGGTTTGCTTGTAAAAGAGAAAAAGACCATCATCTACCTCACAAGATTACTGACAACGAATAGGAAGGGTTAAGGCATTTCATAACTTCTAAATAAGCACTAAATGTTAACTGTTAAATACTGACATGCAAACATGCAATGAACACTCCAACTAAACCTACAAATTTTCCCTAAGTACTTTTAAAGTTAATTTCGAAGTTAAACATTCAAATTCATGAATATATTTAAAAAATATTTTTGAGCAAATATTAATACTTACCACGTATCAGGCAATCTTCTGAGATTAGGGATAAAGAAGAGACTAAGACATAAACCAGTGGATTGTACACTACGCGTGTGGCCCACTGGAGGAGGGAATAGCAAACCACTCTAGTATTCTTGCCTGGAGAACCCCATGAACAGCATAAAAAGGCAAAAAGATTTAACACTGGAAGATAAGCCCCTCTGGCCAGAAGTTATTCAATATGCTACTGGGGAAGAGCAGAGAAATAGCCCCAGAAAGAATGAAGATGCTGGGCATAAGTAGAAATGACACTGAGGTGTGGAGGTGTCTGGTGGTGAAAGTTAAGTCCAATGCTGTAAAGAACAATGCTACATAGGAATCTGAAACATTAGGTCCATGAATCAAGGTAAATATGACACGGTCAAGCAGGAGATGGAACGAGTAAACACAGACCTTAGGAATCAGTGAACTAAAATTAACAGGAATGGGTGAATTTAACTCAGATGACCCTGTATCTATTACTGTCAGCAAGAATCCCTCTGTCAACAAAACAGTCCAAAATGCAGTACATGGGTACCATCTCAGAAATGTCAGAATGGTCTTGGTTCATTTCCAAGGCAAATCATTCAATATCAGAGTAATCCAAGTCTAGTCCCAACCACTATTGCTGAAAAAGCTGCAGTTGAACAGATCTATTAAGACCTATAAGACTTTCTAGAATTAACACTTTAATGATGAAAAAAAGATGTCCTTTTCATCACAGGAGACTGGAATACAAAAGTAGGAAATCAACAGATAGACAAGTTTGGCCTTGGAATACAAAATGAAGCAGCGCAAAGGCTAACAGAGTTTTCCCAAGACACACTGGTCATAGCAAACACCTGCTTCCAACAGTACAACACACAAGTCTACACATGGACATCACTGGATGCTCAACACCAAAATCAGATTGATTATTTTCTTTGACCCAAACATGAAGAAGCTCTATACAGTCAGCAAAAACAAGACCTGAAGGTGACTCTGATGCAGATCATGAACTCCTTACTGGAAAATTCAGGCTTAAACTGATGAAACTAGGGAAAAACACTAGCCCGTTCAGGTATGACCAAAATTAAATCCCTTATGATTACACAGTGTAGGTGACGAACAGATTCAAGAGATTAGATATGGCACATACAATGACTGAAGAAGTACGGACTGAAGTTTGTAACAGTGTACAGGAGGCAGTGACCAAAACCATTCCCCCAAAAAAGAAATGCAAGAAGGCAAAGTGGTTGTCTGAGGAAGCCTTACAAAGAACTGAGAAAAGAAGAGAAATGAGAGGCAAATGAGAAAGGGAAATATATACACAAATGAATGCAAAGTTCCAGAGAAGAGTAAGGAGAGATTGTTCACCTCAGTGAACAATGCAAAGAAAGAAAGAAAGGAAAACAATAGAATGGGAAAGACTAGAGATCTTTTCAAGAAAACTGGAGATACCAAGAGAAGACTTCATGCAAAGATGGGCACAATAAAGGACAGAAACAGCAAGGACCTAACAGAAGAAAATATTAAGAAGAGGTGGCAAGAATATACAGAAACTATACAAAAAAGGTCTTAATGATTAAGATAACCAGGATGGTATGGTCACTAATCTAGAGTCAGACATCCTGGAGTGTGAGGTCAAGCAGGCCTTAGGAAGCATTACTACAAAGATAGTGGAGGTGATGGAATTCCAGCTGAGCTACTTAAAATCCTAAAAGATGATGCTGTGAAAGTGCTGCATTCAATAAGCCAGCAAATTTGGAAAACTCAGCAGTGGTCACAGGACTGGAAAAGGTCGGTTTTCATTCCAATCCCAAAGAACGGCAATGCCAAAGAAGGTTTAAAGTACCTTACAACTGCACTCGTTTCACATGCTAGCAAGGTAATGCTCAAAATCCTTCAAGTTAGGTTTCAGCAGCATGTGAACCAAGAAATTCCAGGTGTACAAGCTGACTTCAGGCATTCTATCAGATCTAGTCCCTTAAGTCTATTTCTTACTCCCACTGTATAATCGTTAGGGATTTGATTTAGGTCATACCTGAATGGTCTAGTGGTTTTCCCTACTTTCTTCACTTTAAGTCTGAATTTGGCAATAAGGAGCTCATGATCTGAGCCACAGTCCACTCCCGGTCTTGTTTTTGCTGACTGTTCATAGCTTCTCTATCTTTAGCTGCAAAAAATATAATCAATCTGATTTCGGTATTGATCATCTGGTGATATCCATGTTTAGAGTCTTCTCTTGTGTTGTGGGAAGAGGGTGTTTGCTATGACCAATGCATTCTCTTGACAGAACTCTATTAGCCTTTGCCCTGCTTCATTCTGTACTCCAAGGCCAAATTTGCCTGTTACTCCAGGTGTTTCTTGACTTTCGACTTGTGCATTCCAGTCCCCTGTAACGAAAAGGACATCTTTTTGGGGTGTTAATTCTAGAAGGTCTTGTAGGTCTTCATAGAATCGTTCAACTTCAGCTTCTTCAGCATTACTGGTCAGCGCAGAGACTTAGATCACCAGGATATTGAGTGGTTTGCCTTGGAAATGAACAGAGATCATTCTGCCATTTTTGAGACTGCATCCAAGCACTGCATTTCGAACTCTTCTGTTGACTATGATGGCTACTCCATTTCTTCTAAGGGATTCTTGCCCAATAAGCACATGCCCATACCTATCTGCACAAAAGGTTAGGAAGGAAGAAAGAGAGAATGGATATTGGTGGAAAGGCTTCAGTCTTTACCCCAATGGTCTCACCCACTTCAGAGAACATAACTGTAGATCAAATGGGCCTCTGAAACACATGAGAGCTGGTTAGAATCCAGATTCCTGAATATCATCCCTGTAGATTCTGATTCAACAGGCTTGGGCTGAGGGCCAGAAATAAGCATTTTAAGCAAGCACTCTAGGTGATTCCAACGCAAGTGATCTAAGATCAGAGTTGGAAAAACATTGCTGTGGATCTCTGTCTGTAATTATGCAATTGATAAACACCTACAAGCTTGCAAAAGGAGGAAGGTACCATAATCTCCCCTCTAACCAGAGTTTAAAGTACAAAAAGAAACCAAGGAGATACACACACACACACACACACAGTATAACTGAGTCACTTTGCTATACAACAGAGTCTGGCACAACACTGTAAATCAACTATTATACTCAGTAAAAATAAATATTTAGAGAAAAAATTTTAAAAAGTAAGAAAACAAGCATAGATATTATAAGATCAATATACTATAAAACAATGCTTATTTTTGTTGTTCAGTCACTCAGCTGTGTCCGACTCTTTGGGACCCACATGGACTGAAGCATGCCAGGCTTCCCTGTCCTTCACCATGTCCTGGAGCTTGCTTAAACTCATGTCCATTGAATCGGTGATGTCATCCAACCATCTCATCTTCTGTCATCTCCTTCTCCTCGTGTCTTCAGTCTTTCCAAATACCAGGTTTTTTTCCAATGAGTTGGCTCTTTGTATCAGGTGGCCAAAGTATTGGAGCTTCAGCTTCAGCATCAGTCCTTCCAATGAATATTCAGGACTGATTTCTATAGGTATGACTGGTTTGATCTCATTGCAGTCCAAGGGACTCTCAAGAGTCTTCTCCAACATCACAGTTCAAAAGCCTCAATTTTGGGGGGCTCAGCCTTCTTTATGGTCCAACTGTCACATATGTACATGACTACCAGAAAAGCCATAGCTTTGACTGTGCAGACCTTTGTCAGCTAAGTAATATCTCTGAAGGGTCTTAATTTCATGGCTGCACTCACCATCTGCACTCACCATTAACACCCCCAAAAATGTCCTTTTCATTACAGGGGACTGGAATGCAAAAGTAGGAAGTAATTTTGGAGCCCCAGAAAATAAAGCCTGACACTGTTTCCACTGTTTCCCCATCTATTTGCCATGAAGTGATGGGACCGGATGCCATGATTTTTGTTTATTTAAATGTTGACTTTTAAACCAGCTTTTTCACTCTCCACTTCACCTTCATCAAAGGCTCTTTATTTCCTCTTCACTTTCTGCCATAAGGGTGGTGTCATCTGCATATCTGAGGTTATTCATATTTCTCCCAGCAATCTTGATTCTAGCTTGAGCTTCATCCCGCCCAGCATCTTGCATAGTGTACTCTGTGTGTTGTGTTAGTTGCTCAGTCGTATCTGACTCTTTGCAAAACTATGGACTATAATCCACCAGGCTCCTCTGTCCATGGGGATTCTCCGGGCAAGAATATGGAGTGGGTTGCCACTTCCCTCTCCAGATGTATTCTGTATGTAAGTTAAATAAGCATGGTGACAATATACAGCCTTGACGTACTCCTTTCCAGTTTTGACCCAGTCCATTGTTTCATGTCCGGTTCTAACTTTGCTTCTTGATCTGCACACAGATTTCTCAGGAGGCAGGTAAGATGGTCTGGTATTCCCATCTCTTCAAGAATTTTCCATAGTTCGTTGTAATCCACATAAAGTCTTTAGCGTAATCAATGAGGCAAAATTAGATGTTTTTCTGGAATTCTTTTGCTTTTTCTATGATCCAACAGATACTGGTAATTTGAACTCTGGTTTCTCTGCCTTTTCTAAATCCAGCTTGAACATCTGGGAGTTCTTGGTTCTTGTACTGTTGAAGCTTAGCTTGGAGAAATATGTGCATTACTTTGCTAGCATGTAAGATAAATGCAATTGTGAGGCACTTTGAACATTCTGTGACATTTCCCTTCTTTCGGACTGTGATGAAAACTGATCTGTTTCCAGTCCTGTGGCCACTGCTGCATTTTCCAAATTTGCTGGCATATGCTTCTTTAAGGAGCTTTAAGAAGATCATTACTAAAATATTAGTGCCACAATTTTTTCAATATCATTTACTGCTCTTTTATTTACTTTTTAATTTTACAACTTCTATGGAAAAAACAAATATAATAAATACATATCTTCCAGTGATATCAAAGTAATACATAAGTTCAGTTCAGTTCAGTTCAGTCGCTCAGTCGTGTCCGACTCTTTGCGACCCCATGAATCGCAGCACGCCAGGCCTCTCTGTTCATCACCATCTCCCGGAGTTCACTCAGACTCACGTNTGAAGCCTGGCTAGGAGGATTTTGAGCATTATTTTCCTAGCATGTGAGATGAGTGCAATTTTGCGGTAGTTGGAGCATTCTTTGGCACTGCCTTTCTTTGGAATTGGAATGAAAACTGACCTTTTCCAGAATTACATAAGTAATTCTGATCCAAAACAAAAATCAGCCAAATGATATCTAAGCAAAACAAACAAAAACCTTATTTTCGGTACAACTGTTTCAGCTTGCCTGGCTTACTGGGATCTAAGCCAAAGCTATTGACCACAGTTAAGAGTAATAGCAACATGGGAAAATAAATCGGAAGGGTCAAAATGATAAAGTCTTAGGACATGTCCAGTCCAATCTCAAATTAATTTTTTTGAGGATTTGTGGTTGCTGATAGTAAATTGCTACGTTGTGTCTGATGCTTTTGCGACCCCACGGACTGTAGCCCTCCAGGCTCCTCTGTCCATGGGATTTCCCAGGCAAGAATACTGGAGTGGGTTGCCATTTTCTTCTCCATGGCATCTTCCCGATCCACGGATCAAACCTGCATCTCCTGCATTAGCAGGCAGACTCTTCATCACTGTGCCACCTGGGAAGACCTCTCCGAACTTTATGATAAAATAAGTTCACCAGGGATTTGCACCTGTTTCTGTCAAGACCTCAGAAGCATTACCAGTCACAAACTGCTCTGAACTAAATTCACACAGTTAAGTTTTTTGTAGTCAGGTGATATGAATTTGAATTGAAAATTCATTCTAAGATCATGGCTACTACTTCTCAAGGATGTTTCTTAAACCCCTATTTTGTCCAGCTCTAATGCATATTTCTTTCCAGTTTTCAGTTCTCTGGGAATGGTGTGTTTTTGTGTATTTGTGTACACATGCATACAGATATATGAGTGATGGATAAGGAGAGGTAGTACAAGAGTGACTAATCTCTAACCAAATGTTTAGAGGAACAACACTGAAAAAGGAAATATGAAATAAACATTTACTAAAACGTGTATTCATGAAAATAGCTAAAGCCATAGTATTTCTTGGAGTTATAAAAACAATATTAAAATTATTTCAGCAGGAGAGAATGAGGAGCAAACTTTCCTCCACACATCCTAACAGGAACTTTCTTAGTTAATTAATGTAATGATTTTAGATATAAATTCATCTAGTAGAATTTTAAACTAAGAGTTTTATATATATATACAAAATGACAAGAATAGAGAAAAAAAAGTTTTGAGGGAATAAATATGTTAAATAGTTTTATTTTATTTACATTACAAATTAAATATTTTTGATAAAAAATAATTCCCCTCAGATATAGAGCTCCTTTCTATGAGAGGATTTAAAACTCTTTTTTTACATAAGAGTAATGTAATGTTTTGCAAGTAAGCTTACTGCATCAATCTATTTCTACTCAAAGCAAGATACATGCTATAAAAAAAATCACGTCAACAATGCAAAGATTTTAAACTATCTCCATTTTTCAGATTTTAGTTTAAAATACTTGGGTATTTAGGAGAGCAGATGGCTCAAAAGGATAAATATTTGTAGCTTAACATTTTAAATAAAGACTATACCCTTTATAATAGAATAACTTTATAATAGGATGACTTCTGTGACAACAGATTGTTCTCATGTTACTATTTTGGGGTTGGAAGAAAATCTGTTTTAGCCTAACACTTTAAT